>WNWK01047882.1:0-13754 GCA_009830355.1 Cherax destructor
CCTTTAATCTCATTCCATCTCCCTTTATTGTACCTTCCATTTCCAGCTTCCCTTTTTAGTCACTACTTGTACCCTCTTCCATTTTTTTATTCCACAAACCATATTTATTCAATCTTGTTTTGTTCTCTCTTATTCTCCCCCTTCTATCTCCTTTTCCCCCCCCCTTCCACCTCATTCCTCCGTCTATTCTTAATCCCCCTTCCATCTCTTTTATTCTCCCCGGCATCTCTTCTTATTCCTCCCCACGTGCTCTTTTTTCTTACCCCCCACGTGCATCTTTTTATTCCTCCCCCGTCTCTTTCTTATTCCCCCCACGTGCATCTCTTTTATTCCTCCCCACGTGCATCTCTTCTTATTCCTCCCCTCGTGCATATCTTCTTATTCCTCCCCATGTGCATCTCTTCTTATTCCTCCCTGCATCTCACTTATTCCCCCCTTTGGGGCATCTCACTTTTTCCCCTTTTCGTGCATTTTTTTTCCTCTCCCTGTGCACTTTTTCCCCCCCTGTCCATGTCTTTTTTCCTTCCCCCCCATGCATCTCTTCCATCATTTTTTTCCCCCCCTTCCCCCTTTTCCTTTTCCCCCCTTCAAATCATTTCATCATTCCTGTGAATTTTTTTTTTTTTTTTTTAAGGTGCCTCCCGCCGGCAGGGTGACTCAAAGAAAACTATTTACCAACATTCACCAGTCCCATTTTCCAACAGGTTACCCCTCTGACAGCAACATCACCTTTCCCCCCTCTTTTTTTTTGTGAACACTGCCCTTCCCACCTCCTGCACTCAAGTCTTTTTAAAAAGTTAACCTGAATCCCTTAAGATAAGTTCCCTGCTCATTCCATTGGATGTTGTTGACAATAAAATGCGCATAAAAAACCCCCCTCCACCCTCCTACCTCTGAGCATTTTTAGCAACTTTACTGTGTTAATGTGTGACCAGAGGTTTGCGTTTTCCATCATGTGCTGCTTGGGGCAGGATTTTTATATAGGTGACACTCGCGGGGCCCCCTCCCCTCTCCTCCTTTTCCCTTTTTTCCCCCCCCCCCGGCCAAAATTTACAACCCGCAGCATTTGTGGGGCTGTGCTTAATATATCTGGTTGAATGTTAATAGTCTTCTGAGGCGGCCTATATATGGTACAGACAGTGTTTGGTTGTTGGCCCATGCGAGACCAAGGTCTAGGGAGGAAAGGGGGGGGTCTTTAAAAAAAATTTCAACAAACATCTCCAGAGATGCTGGGGGGTTTTTTTATCCCTGTTTAACCCTTAAACGGTCTACATGTATATTTACAACCCCGCCCAGTGCCCCAAATCTTTGAATTTTTTTTTTTTTTATATAGAAAAGAGCATTTTTTTTTTAAGTGTTATAGGGAAAAAAATTGGGTCAGTAGTTACCAGATATAGGCGGAGAAGTTGGTACTTGATGCTCACCTGACAAAAACAAGAGTCCTGCCGCTTCAGAACTTGCCGATATACCTTTTTTTTTTTTTGTATAATTTTTTTCTATAATCAAATTTTAGTAGTTCTTGTGATTTCATAGCCAATCTTTTTCTGACACAAAATTTTGGACTGAAATTGTACTCAAATAATAATAATAATGATAGTGCATAAAAATAATAATAATGATAGTGAATAATAATGATAATAATAATAATAGTGAATAATAATGAAAATAATAATAATAATAATAGTGAATAATAATAAAAAAAAATTCCCTTGAAGCATCACTGCACCTTATCTCATCTGATTCCCCTAATGAATGGTGACATTTACAAAGGGTGAGCCATAGTCTTATCTCTTCTTATCAGTCCATTAATTACATTGATGACATTTGATGAGTTTACACTGCTTCCTTTTTTTGTTAAAAAACCTGTCTGTCTGTGTCTGTCTTTCTGTCTGCCTTTTGGTCGCTCCTTTCTGTCTGTTGTCTCAGAGAGGTTCATGAACCAACTTTTTTTTAATCCGCACAGTATAACACTTTTTTTTGATTTTTTTGTTATCCTAGGTAATTTACACTGTATAATTGTATCTCGATTTTTCCTGTGAGACAGACAGATACAGACAGAGAACAAGATAGAGGGGGCCAATCAGGTACCCAGCTGACCGCCAGCTGCTGGCCGCCAGCCTGTGTCTGTTTTTTTTTCTGTATGTGTGTGTGTGTGTCTTTTCTGTCTTCCTGTCTCGGGGGGTAGCTCATAAACCAGCTTATTGCAAATCACAAGGGGTTTATACTTTTCTTGATTTTTAGTTATCCCCGGTAATTTACACTGTATAATTGTATTTACGTATGTGTTCCTGTGAGATAGAGAGACAGAAGATACAGACAGACACAGAGATAGACAGCCAATCAGGTACCCAGCTGACCAGCCAGCTGCTGGCCCGCCAGGCCCCCCAGCTGCTGGCCAGCCAGGCCCAAACCGGGCCGGCCAACAGCTGCGGCCAGCCAGGGGGCCAAACCAGCTGTCCGCCAGCCTGCCGACATCACTTTCCACTTAAAGGGGGGGGTTAATATGACATGACATCAGTGAATCTTTGGTGTTTCCCCAGTGTTTGCTCTAGCTGGCCTAATTTTTCCTGGTACTCCCACAAGGTACTAAGTGGTCCCAGTTTTTTTTAAAATGGCACCGAGTGTTAAGACCCATTCTATGCTCCCACGATTTCAGGCCAACGTGCCAAATTTGGGGGGGAAAAAAAAAAAGTAAAAAAGTTTGGGGCAGTAGCAGTACTAATGTTTAGTATTTTGGACCATTTAGGGTTAACAGCTTGCCTGTTTCTGGCTTTTTTAAAAAAATTTTAATATAAGAATTTGGGATCACAAACCAAATAGGTAAAATTTAAGATCTTTCTAGTGTTTTTTAGCAGTATACAGCTCTACCACACCAAAACAGTTCATTCCTAAGACCTTTTTAACAATTGCACTAATCGGGGAAACCCCCCTTCTGCTACTTCAAAAAGTCACCACCCAAATTAAAACATTAGTTTTTTTTGTGAAAAAACCCTTTTAATCCGTTCATTATTAACGGTAATACAACATGAAAAATCAATAATTTACTTCCAAATATTCCAGGAAATGTGTGCATATGATTAATTTTTTTTTTTTTTTTGAAAATTGCATTTTTTTTCCCCTTTTTCATAAGATATGAATGATCTTCTATAGTTACCCTTCAGGCATAAAAAAAATTTTTTTAATGGTCGGGGCACTTTGTTTTTTTTATCGCTCCCTGCTGCCCACCTTCAATACCTCTCCATATAATTCGTTTTTATCATGCTATGTTATTTTTTCCTAATTTTTTTCTAGAATAAAATGATAGGTAGATAATTTTATTGATAGTACTGTATAATAGTATAATTATCAATATTTTATAGCCCCAAGGGGCACCTCCTCCATGCAGCATCAGAGTTACTGAGACAGCTGGCTTTTTCCGTATAGCTATTGCTCATTTTGTAACGATGCCAAATGGTGAATTAAAATGTATATTAAAAAAGAAAAAGATCGAAAAAAACCCAACTTGTTTTTGTTTTAATTTGCATAACTTTACATATTACAGAAAATAATTGGAAGTGCTGCTGCTTTTTTTTTTTATAGTACAAGATAGAGACAGGACTTGGAAGGGGAAAAAAAAAAATGGAAGAAGAAAAGTTCCGTAAAGGGTTAGCTGGGTTTGTCTCTCCCCATGGCATTTTAAAAAATTTAAAATTGGTGAATAATATGTCGATGGAATAATTAAAAGCCGGAGCGTTTAAACACAACCAAACCATACAAAACGCACAACTTTTAAAATTTTCCCCCAGAGCGTGTTTTTTACCATTGACACACCTTTTCATGAGTTTAATAGTTTTTGTTACGAAGAGAATGTAAACACACAGACAAACAAACCAGTAACCCCTTTTGGGAACTTTTTTACTTCCCCCTTTTTCCTTTTTTTTTTCCAATTCCCCAAGTGCTGCTGCATTTTAACTATCTTGTACTATGGGGTGCAAATAAAGTATTTTTACAAATATGTATTAACTCAGGGAGAGCCCGTTGAACCCGAGTTTAGTAAAGAGTATGTCGGTAAGGGTAAAGACTGTCACCTCCACTTCGACGGGTTCCGTTCCTTAGACCTCGCGGTAAACGAATTCATCAAAATGAGGAGCATACTATAATGGTATGGGTTTGTGTCAATATCTTTGATATTGTTTTAATACCTTTGGACCATATAAAATTTTTTTTGGTTTTTTAAATGTTTATTCAGTATTATGTTTTTTAATTAACAGTAGAAATCAGCTCTAATATACACTATTTGGCATGCATAGGGCGAGAGCCCGTTGAAAGTTTGA
The DNA here is from genome assembly GCA_009830355.1 of Cherax destructor. Lineage (NCBI taxonomy): Eukaryota > Metazoa > Arthropoda > Malacostraca > Decapoda > Parastacidae > Cherax > Cherax destructor. The sequence continues at coordinate 4,314 of WNWK01047882.1, forward strand.
GGCATCAAACAAGTTCGGCAAGGGAGGCTTTATATTATATCTTAAAATTTTTTACATAAATGGGGGAAAAACTCATACACTTCTCTTATATACATTTGGGGGGATTTCTTATAACAAAGAATCTCAATACGCTGGTAGATATAAATAGATAAAGAACATGGGAAAAGAAATAAAACTATATACAATTAAGTAGGAATATGGCTATAAGCTCAAATCTAGTAATGTCCTTGAGATACTCTGCTTAGACTTTGTACTAAAAAAGTTTCCAGAAATGTGTTAAAGAGTGGAATAGTAGTTTCATCTCACCCAAAAACAACCGATTCCAACACAAAAGCGTTGCAGAACAGATTGTTGCGGCCTCCACAAAACCACAGCCACAGAGAAAGTGTGGGTGGAGGAAATTTGGGGTGGAGAGGGGGGGAAAATGTGTGGGTGTGAAGAGAATGGGGGGGAAAGTGGGGGGAAATGTGTGGGTGTGAGAAAATTTTTAAAAATGTGGGGTGTGGAGAGAATTTGGGTTTGAGAAAATTTGGGGTGTGAAAGAAATGGGGGGTGGGGGGGTGGGGAGAGAATGTGGGTTTTAAAGGGGGGGGTTTGTGAAATGTGTGGGGGTGTGGAAAATGTGGGGGTTGTGTGAAATGTGTGGGGGTGTGTGAGAGAATGTGTGGGTGTGTGGGGGGGGGGAGAGAATGGGTGTGTGAGAGAATGGGGTTGGGTGGGGGTGGGAGAGAATGTGGGGTGTGTGTGAGAGAGAATGTGGGGGAGTGTGTGTGAGAGAGAATGTGCGGGGTGTGTGTGAAAAGAATGTGCGGGGGTGTGTGAGAAGAATGTGGTGGGGTGTGGTGAGAGAGAATGTGGGGGTGTGTGAGAGAGAGAAATGTGTGGGGAGTGTGTGTGTGAGAGAGAATGTGTGGGGTGTGTGTGTGAGAGAAGGAGAGTGTGTGTGTGAGAAGAATGTGTGTGAGAGAGAAGTGTGTGAAGAGAATGTGTGGAGAAGGAGAATGTGTGTGTGAGAGAGAATGTGGGGGGTGTGTGAAAAGAGAATGTGTGTGAAGAGAATGTGAGAGAGAGGAATGTGTGAGAGAGAATGTGTGGGTGTGTGAGAGAGAAGGGGGTGTGAGAAGAATGTGTGTGAGAGGAGAATGTGTGTGAGAGAGAATGTGTGTGAGAGAGAATGTGTGAGAGAGATGTAGAGAATGTGTGAGGAGATATGTGTGAGAGAATTGTGTGTGAGAAATGTGTGTGTGAGAAGAGAATGTGTGTGTGGAGAGAGAGAAATGTGTGTGGAAGAATGTGTGTGTGAGAAGAATGTGTGAGAGAGGAGAGAATGTGTGTGAGAGAAGAATGTGTGTGAGAAGAAAGAAATGTGTGTGAGAGAAAGAAGAATGTGTGGTGAGAGAGAATGGTGTGTGAAGAGAGAGAATGTGTGTGTGAGAGAGAAGAATGTGGTGTGGAGAGAGAAGAGAATGTGTGTGTGGAAAGAGAGAAGAGAAATGGTGTGTGAGAGAGAGAGAATGTGTGTGGAGAGAGAGAGAGAGAATGTGTGTGTGAGAATGTGTGTAGGAGAGAGAATGTGTGTGGAGAAGAAATGTGTGTGTGAGAGAATGTGTGTGTGAGAAGAAATGTGTGTGAGAGAGAGAGAGAATGTGTGTGAGAGAATGTGGAGAGAAGAATGTGTGTGAGAGAGAGAATATGTGTGAGAAGAGAGAAATGTGTGTGAAGAGAAATGTGAAGAGAATGATGTGAGAGAGAGAGAGAGAATTGTGTGTAGAAGAGAGAATGTTGTGAGAGAGAGAGAATGTGTGTGAAAGAGAAGAGAGAATTGTGAGAGAGAGAGAGAATGTGGTGAGAGAGAGAGAGAAATGTGTGTGAAGAGAGAGAATGTGTGTGAGAGAGAGAGAATGTGTGTGGAGAGAGAATGTGTGTGTGAGAGAGAGAGATGTGTGTGAAGAAGATGTGTGGAGAAGAGAGAGAATGTGTGTGAGAGAGAGAATGGGAGAAATGTGTGTGAGAGAGAGAAATGTGTGAGAAGAGAGAATGTGTGTGGAGAAGAGAGAGAATGTGTGTGTGAGAGAAGAATGTGTGTGAGAGAGAGAGAATGTGTGTGGAGAGAGAGAGAGAATGTGTGGTGAGAGAAGAGAAATGTGTGTGAGAGAGAGAGAGAATGTGTGTGAAGAGAGAGAAATGTGTGTGTGAAGAGAGAATGTGAGAGAAAAGTGTGTGTGGAGAGAGAGAGAATTGTGTGAGAAAGTGTGTGTGAAGAGAGAGAAATGTGTGTGAGAGAGAGAGAGAATGTGTGTGAGAGAGAGAGAGAATGTTGTGTGAGAGAGAGAGAGAATGTGTGTGAGAGAGAGAGAGAATGTGTGTGAGAGAGAATGTGTGAGAGAGAGAATGTGTGTGAGAGAGAGAGAATGTGTGTGAGAGAGAGAGAATGTGTGTGAGAGAGAGAGAATGTGTGTAGAGAGAGAGAGAATGTGAGAGAGAGAGAATGTGGGAGAGAGAGAGAATTGTGTGAGAGAGAGAGAATGTGTGAGAGAGAGAATGTGTGAGAGAGAAGTGTGTGAAGAGAGAGAGAGAAGAGAAATGTGTGTGAGAGAGAGAGAGAGAAGTGTGTGAGAGAGAGAGAGAATGTGTGGAGAGAGAATGTGTGAGAGAGAGAGAGAATGTGTGTGAGAGAGAGAGAATGTGTGTGAGAGAGAGAGAGAATGTGTGTGAGAGAGAGAGAGAATGTGTGAGAGAAAGAATGTGTGTGTGAGAGAGAGAGAGAATGTGTGTGAGAGAGAGAGAGAATGTGTGTACTCGCCTAGTTGTGGTTGCAGGGGTCGAGACATAGCTCCTGGCCTCGCCTCTTCACTGGCTGCTACTGGGTCACTCTCCCTGCGCTATGAGCTTTATCATACCTCTTCTTAAAGCTGTGTATGGAATCTGCCTCCACTACATCGTTTCCCAAGCTATTCCACTTCCCGACTACTCTGTGACTGAAGAAATATTTCCTAACATCCCTGTGATTCATCTGAGTCTTCAACTTCCAACTGTGTCCCCTTGATGCTGTGTCCCATCTTTGGAACATTCTGTCTGTCAACCTTGTCAATTCCTCTCAGTATTTTATATGTCGTTATCATGTCTTCCCTATCTCTCCTGTCCTCCAGTGTCGTCAGGTCGATTTCCCTTAACCTCTCCTCGTAGGACATACCCCTTAACTCCGGGACTAGTCTTGTTGCAAACCTTTGCACTTTCTCTAACTTCTTTACGTGCTTGGATAAATGTGGGTTCCAAACTGTTGCTGCATACTCCAGTATGGGCCTAACGTACACAGTGTACAGGGTCCTGAACGATTCTTTATTGAGATGTCGGAATGCTGTTCTTAGGTTTACTAGGCGCCCGTATGGGGATACTGGCTCCCACATGCTGCTGCATCGTTAGTCTCACTTCTTAGTAGGCCTCTCACCCCCTCGATCCAACCTTACCAACCATGTCTGTAACACTTCCATTGACAGCAACAAATTTATTACACAACCTTTGATTATACTTCCTTTATCACTCTTCACTGACCTTACAATCTGCAGCGCTGTATGACCCCGGAGGTTTACCGCTTAGTTTTGAATATAATAATAATAATAATCCTCCAGTAACACTTGATTGCGAAGCTCTGGTTGCTGGAGCATAATAAGAAAACTGTGTGTGTGTGTATGAGAGAGAATGTGTGTGTGAGAATGTGTGTGTGAGAGAATGTGAGAGAGAATGTGTGTGTGAGAGAGAGAATGAGTGTGTGAGGATTGTGTGTGTGTGTGTGTGTACACTTACCTAATTGTACTCACCTAATTGTGGTTGCAGGGGTCGAGACTCAGCTCCTGGCCCCGCCTCTTCGCTGTCTGCTACTGGGTCTCTGCTCTCCCTGCTCCATGAGCTTTATCATACCTCGTCTTTAAACTATGTATGGTTCCTGCCTCTACTATATCTTTCTCTAGACTATTCCACTTCCTGACTACTCTGTGGCTGAAGAAATGCTTCCTAACATCCCTTTGACTCATCTGAGTCTTCAGCTTCCAGTTGTGTCCCCTTGTTTCTGTGTTCCCTCTCTGGAACATCCTGTCACTGTCTACCTTGTCGATTCCCCGCAGTATTTTGTATGTCGTTATCATGTCTCCTCTGACCCTTCTTTCCTCCAGTGTTGTTAGTCCTATTTCCCTCAACCTTTCTTCATAAGACAGACCCCTGAGTTGTGGAACTAACCTTGTTGCAAACCTTTGCACTTTCTCTAGATTCTTTACGTGCTTGACCAGGTGTGGGTTCCAGACTGGTGCTGCATATTCTAGTATGGGCCTGACGTACACGGTGTACAGTGTCTTGAACGATTCCTTGTTTAGGTAACGGAACGCTAATCTTAGGTTTGCCAGTCGCCCATATGCTGCCGCAGTTATCTGGTTGATGTGTGCCTCCGGAGACGTGCTTGGCGTTATACTCACCCCAAGGTCTTTCTCCTTTGCCGAGGTTTGTAGCCTTTGTCCGCCTAGCCTGTACTCTGTCAGCGGTCTTCTTTGCCCTTCTCTGATCTTCATGACTTTGCATTTGGTGGGATTGAATTCGAGAAGCCAGTTGCTAGACCAGATGTCAAGCTTGTCCAGGTCTGTTTGAAGTCCTGCTTTGTCCTCTTCTGATGTGATTCTCCTCATTAATTTCACATCATCTGCGAACAGAGACACTTAGCTGAGTCTATCCCATCCGTCATGTCGTTTACATATACCAAGAATAACACTGGTCCTAGGACTGACCCCTGCGGTACGCCGCTCATCACAGGCGCCCACTGTGATACCTCATCACGCACCATGACCCGTTGTTGCCTCCCTGTGAAGTATTCCCTGATCCATTCCAGTGCCCTACCTGTTATACATGCTTGTTCTTCCAACTTCTTTACTAATCTCATGTGAGGAACTGTGTCGAAGGCCTTCCTGCAGTCCAGGAAAATGCAATCAACCCACCCTTCTCTCTCTTGCCTTACCTCTGTTACTTTATCATAGAACTCTAGGAGGTTTGTTACACAGGATTTGCCTTCCCGGAATCCGTGCTGTCTGGTGTTTATTATCCTGTTCAGCTCGAGGTTTCTCCACCATTCTTTTCCTGATGATTTTCTCCAGGACTTTCCACACTATACATGTAAGTGACACCAGTCTATAGTTTAGTGCCTCCTTTCTGTCGCCTTCTTCCATACCTCAGGTATCTGCCCATTTTCAAGGGATGTGTTGAATATTATGATAAGTGGCACACTCAGTACCTCAGCTCCTTCCCGAAGAACCCACGGGGAGATATTGTCCGGACCCATCGCCTTTGAGGTATCAAGGTCACTGAGTAACTGCTTCACCTCCTCAGTTGTGTGTATGCCCTCTAGCACTTGATACATCCCTTGTTGGTGACGCACCCCGTCCTGTCTACCTTCCTTCCTCCACTGTGAATACTTCCTTAAACCTCGAGTTGAGCTCCTCACATACCTCTTGATCATTGCTTGTGAGTTCCCCATCTTCTCTCCTCAGCCTTATCACCTGGTCTTTAACTGTTGTCTTCCTTCTGATGTGACTGTACATCAGCTTCGGGTCGGACTTTACTTTCGATGCTATGTCGTTTTCGTACTGTTTCTGGGCCTCCCTCCGTTCCTGTGCATACTCGTATCTAGCTCTTCTACTACTATCTTTGTTTACTTGGGTTCTTTGCCTTCTGTACCTTTTCCATTCTCTGACACTGAGTCTTTGCCTCCCTGCACCTTTGGGTAAACCAGGGGCTCTTTCTGGCCTTCCCGTTTAATCTTTTTCCTCTGGTTATAAACTGTTCCTCTGCCTCCTTGCACTTTGCCCCTACGTATTCCGTCATTTCATTTATTGTCTGTCCGTCCATTTCCCTTTCCCACTGAACCTCCTGCAGGAAATTCCTCATGCCTGTGTAGTTTCCTCTTTTAAAATCGGGTTTGTCTCTTTCGGTACCGTTTTCCCTCTCCACATGTAGCTCTACAATGTACTCAAAGCTCAGCACCATATGGTCACTGGCTCCCAGGGGGCTCTCGTGTGTTATGTCTTCAATATCTAAGCTGTTCAGGGTGAATACAAGGTCCAGTCTTGCTGGTTCATCTTCTCCTCTCACTCTGGTCGTGTCCCTGACATGTTGGTGTATCAGGTTTTCCAGTACCGCATCCATCATCTTGGCTCTCCAAGTTTCTGGACCCCCACGTGGTTCTTGGATCTCCCAGTCGATCTCCCTGTGGTTGAAATCGCCCATGACCAGTAGCTTTGCTCTGCTCATGTGCGCTTTTCTTGCCACCTCCGCCAGAGTGTCCACCATCGCTCTGTTGTTCTCATCATATTCCTCACCTGGCCTCCTGCAGTTCTGTGGTGGGTTATACATCACTGCAATGATTATCCAGTGTTCCCCAGACTGGATGGTACCTACTATGAAGTCCCTTTCTCTACACACCTCCATTCCTTCCATTTCCTCGAATTTCCAACGGTTCCTTACAAGCAGTGCGACCCCTCCTCCCCCCTGCTCCTTCTATCTTTCCTCAGGATCTGATATCCCTGTGGGAAGATTGCATCTGATACTGTCTCATTTAGTTTGGTTTCTGTGACAGCTATGATGTCTGGGGACACTTCACCTATTCTTTCATTCCACTCTTCATACTTGTTCGTAATTCCATCCGCGTTTGTGTACCAAACCTTCAACCTTGTTTCCAATACTGTGTCCCTGGGGAGATCTTGGTGGGGTGGAGTTTGTGGTGGGGGTGGGGGGTAGCTGTGATGGTGGGTTTAGGGTTGCTGGGGTGGGGACAGTGGACTGATGAGTGTGTGGGTGTTAAAGTGTATGGTTGTCGTGGGGTTTTGTGATTTTAGGCCCACCGTGGGTACTTCCAGTGTGTGTGTGTGTGTGTGTCCTGTTTGGGCTTGGTGTCCTCCGTATCTTGCTGTCTCCTCTCTCCTCTCTTCGCCTTCTTATCTGCTCCTTCCGAGCCTCCCTTTCTTCCTGCGTTCTGTCCCGATCTAGGTATACATTCCGGTATCCCTGATTCGTCCTCAGCCGTGCTTCTTTGCAGGATCATGGTGCGGGCTGATTCTGCTTTGAAGATTACCTTGAGTGTGTGTGTGTGTGTGTGTGAGTTAGAGAGATAGAATGTGTGGGTGTGTGAGAGGCCTTGCAGTGGTTACATCAATGCATAAATCTTGGAGTGACACTGGCATTAGGGAAGCTAATCTACAAATGAGACTTTGGAAGGGTTAAGGAAAATATCTTAAGTCATGCATTAGGTGTCTGCATTTTATAATCTGTTGGTATTGCTATACCTATTACCTGTACAGGGTTGTCAGTGTTAAATAGCAAACTTTGGCAGGAATCAAGGAGATTTGGAGATTTTGTAATTAATGAAATAATTGTTACAAAAATCCAACTACAGTACGACTATTTTCATTCAGAATCTGTTCAAGTGCATTACACGATATTCCTTAAGAGTTGTGACTAGTCTTTTGTGTTAAAAATAAACTTATAAAAGGGAGTTTGGGACCTCGTAAACGGTATACGATATAAATACAAGCAAGAAAGTTTAATGGAAGGTGTAGGCTCTTTGTGCACAACATGATACCTGTATTAAAGTTGGTAGAATTACTGACAGTATGTTAAATAAAAGGACACAAGTACAACTAATGTAGCATTTTATTGTGGCAATGGTTTGCTCTCCAGGAGCTTTATCAAGCCTGGAGAGCGAAACTTTTCCATAATAAAATGTCACATTAGTTGCACTTGTGTCCTTTTATCTAACATGACACCTGTCAGTGAGGTGAATGCGGATGTGCATTTGTTGTGCCTGTCAGTGAGGTGAATACTGGTGTGTGTTTGTCTTGCCTGTTAGTGAAATGAATTTGGGGTGTGCAGTTGTCATGCCTGTCAGTGAAGTGAATATGGGTGTACAACATGCCACACCTGCCAGTGAGGTGAATATGGGTGTGCACAGCATGTCACACCTGTCAGGGTGGGGTGAATGTGGGTGTGCACCAGTGCTGTGCAAATTATATATCGTGTTATTGCAGCAAAACAAGCTGCTGATGCTAATGCTGCAGCTTGGGCAGCGTACTATTCTCAGTACTACGGTGGACAGCAGAACCAAAATACCCCGAACAGTGGCCCACCAACTAGCCAGCCGCAACCTAACGCCAGCCAGCCTCCCTCAGGACCTCAAGCTGGTGGGTATTTTGACTACTTTGTTCTGAATTCTGTAATTGTCAAATTGTACCAAAGTTCCTTAAGAACTAAATTCGTAGAATTATTCAAATACTAATTATTATGCACTCTTTTATAAATTTGAATGGTAATAAGGTAATTTTATTTACTGGATTAAAGCAACATTATTCGGTAGTTTCTCAGTATTTTTTCCTTTGCTTTCATACTTGTATGTACATATATGATGATAATGTTGCTGCTCTTGTTTCGTACAAGTGAAAAACCTCACTTGCTAACATAACCACCCATTTACTGTTTTTAGTTCCTAGGCCTTTTGCATATCTATACACTCTTGCACTTCCATCCAGAGAATGGGTGGGTGTGGTGAACATTTAGCTAGCCACATGGTGGCAAAACATATCCTACTCTTTATCTTTTACTATTTTTTCCTGTTCGTGTTTACACTGATAAACAACTCATACATTATCACCTTACGTCATTTATTCAGTCAATCAAGGTTTTTAACTTCATTGCCACTGTTTATTGCAGGTGGTCAGCCAGACTACTCAGCACAGTGGGCAGACTACTACCGAAGTATGGGAATGCACAGAGAGGCTGAGGCAATTGAACAACAAGCTAAAGGGATGAAAGTGGGCGGACCCGGTCCCAATGCGGCACCACAGCAGGTGGGAAATAATTTTTTATTGCCAGAAAAAGTCCTTACCCAAACAGCCAGTCTCCACTCTGGAGGGATTGTTTTGTAAAAGTTAAAATTTCTTTAAAAAGGGGTATAAAAAAAAAAAATTTAAATTTTGGGAATTGGGGGAATGTACTTAATTCTTAAATATAAAAATTTTACCTCTTGCCAGTGAACAGTCTTAGTGTCATGGGGGAAAAATTTTTTAAACTTCTTGTTTTTTTGATGCTCTAGGGGGGAGGTGTGCAGGCAGCAACCCCAGGAGGGGGCGTTGGGAGGAGGCACTGGTGCTCAAGATTATTCTCAACAAATGGATTGAGTACTACCCGGGCACAAGGCATGCATACAGAGGCTGACAAGATTGGCCCAGATCAAAGCTTCTAAAAGGGGGGTCTCTGGTGATCTCTCTTTTGATAAGTGCAATTTACTAAATTTTGTTTTGGATATCATGTATCCAGGATTGATATAGTCCAGGTCTCTGCAATTTCCATCTGGAACTTCTGAAGGAATCTGTCACATTGGAGGTTTTTGGGTTGCTTTTTTTTGTCTTTAAG
>WNWK01047883.1:0-13754 GCA_009830355.1 Cherax destructor
ACTGGGTATATTTTACACTTCCCCCCAAATACAAAAAAAAAAAGGCCGCCGTTGATTCAACGAATCTTGAGAAAAAGGACTTTTATTAGTCCAGGATGTCTTCTTAAGATATATCCTGGGAGGTGGTCACCATCAAGTGTTGGACAAAATACACATAACCGGGGAGGAGGTGAAAAAGGTTGCTAAGTGATCTAGATACCTAAAAGGCGATGGGGCCCTGACAACATCTCTCAGTAGGTCCTGAGAGGGGAGCAGGGGCCCTCTGTTACCACTAACAACAATTTTCCCAACACATCTTTCAAGCAAGATGACTACCTGGGGTTATGGAAGACAGCAAATGTAGTCCCAATTTTTAAAAAGGAGAGAGACATGCAACATTAAACTACAGACCACCAGTGTCACTGACATGTATGCAAAGTCATGGAGAAGATTATGAGAAGAGTGGTGGACCACCTAGAAAGGAATGAGCTTATCAACGACAACCAGCATGGATTCAGGGACGGAAAATCCTGTGTCACAAACCTACTGTAGTTCTATGACAAGGTGACAGCAGTGGACAAAGAAAGAGGGGGGTGAATAGATTGCTTTTTCTTGGACTGCAAAACCGGAGGACCAGGCAGGTAAAATAGGGAAGGCACTGCAATGGATCAGAGAATACCTGACGGGAAGGCATCAGCGAGTCATGGTACGTATCGAGGTGTGAGAGTGGGCGCCTGTGGCAAGCGGAGTTCCACAGGGGTCAGTCGTAGGACGGGGTTGTTGTTTCTGGTATATGTGAATGACATGACGGAAGGAATAGAATCAAAAGTGCCCTTTTGCAGACGATGTGAAGTTAATGAGAAGAATTCAACTGGAGGAGGATCAGACAGGACTAAAAAGGAATCTGGAAAGGCTGCAGGCCTGGTCCAGCAACTGGCCCTGGAGTTCAACTCCACCAAGTGCCAAGTCATGAAGATCGGGGAAGGGAAAAGATGACCGCAGACAGAGTACAGTCTGGGGGGCCAGAGCCCACAAACCTCACTCGGGAAAAGGATTTTGGGGGTGGGGTAAAAACCGAGCACATCTCCTGAGATGCACATCAGCCAAATAACTGCTGCAGCATACGGAGCCTAGCAAACCTAAGAATAGCATTCCGACATCTCGAAGGAATCGTTCAGGACTCTGTAGACCGTGTACATGAGGCCCATATTGGAGAATGAAGCACCAGTCGGGAATCCACACCTGGCCAAGCACGTCAGGAAATTAGACAAAATGCATAGGTTTGCAACGAGACTAGTCCCGGGGCTAAGGGGTTTTGTCCTACGAAGAAAGGTTAAGGGGAAAAACGACCACGACACTGGAGGACAGGAGGGGTAGAATTACTTTGTTGACTTCCAGGAGACACTTCCAGACATATTCCGGGATACCGAGGCCCTTGATTGGCGTATTGAATTTGAGGTCGACGAGGGAAAATGTTGTGGAGTTGTTTGGGGCTCATGGAGAGGCCCTTACCAACCTGGAGTTGATGCATCTTCAAGAAGATCAAGCTAAGTCACCGAGGATGAGAGGGATGACAAACCTGAGCAGTGCATCCGCAAGCAAAATGCCACCCCTGTTGACTACCAGATGAGAGAGCAACGCCTTGCTTCTCTTCCCCTCTCACGGCTTAATTAGTAGTGGCTTTAGCTCAAACACTAGGGACCAGGGCTCGATCCCCAGACGAATAGAAACACTGGGTATGTTTCATAAGAACAAAATGGAGGAACTCTGCAATAAGCCTACTGGCCCATACAAGACAGGTCATTATCAAACCCACCCATTTCCACCCCCGTATTTGTCCAACTTTTCTCAAAGCTACACCTGCTGCCCCTGTCACCTAGCAGTAAACAGGCACCCGTGTGTTTGATTACTGATATGGGGTCGCATCCTGGGGAGAGGATTAAAGGGCCCCAAAGAAAATAAGCCCGGCTGATGACATGACTTTACTGGGCTATCCTGGGTTACTATCCCTCCAGGTTAATGATCCGAGCTGCTTGTTAGAGTACTAGTACTTTATGATTTTAGAATAAATGACACTAAGATACTGTGGATAACTTCATTAACGACGTTTCGCTCATGCAAGGTTTTGAAGTCAACAGAAAATACACGAGAAAGCTCTTTTTCATATAAAAATTTAATACATCAGCAGTGTGCTGCTACCCTTTTCTATATGACAGCTAGCTTTTGTTCCTGTCTGTTTCCCTGTCATATTCCATCACGTAGGATGAGGCTCATACAGTTGAAATCTGTCAGCCTGAGCTGGGAGACAGCAGGGCAACGAGGATATAACGGGCCCCTTTGAGGTGCATGTCAACGTGGCACTGACTCAGGGCCCTCAAAGACTAGGCAACCTGGGTGCCAAGAATCGAAAGAGCATCAGCAAAAAAATGTCGCGATCAGTCAACAAGGAGCAAATGAATAATAAAAAAAAGATGTAATTCCTCAAAGAAAATTAGAAAAATAGGAAAGGAAGGTATTGGGAAAAATAGGGGTGGAAAGACTAGATTAGACTAACTCACGGAAGGACCCACAGGGGGTGAGGGGGAAAAAGAATACAAAGAATAGGGGGAAGGAAAATAAAAATAAAAAAAGAGAGGCTAAAACTAGGTAAGATTTGTCAGGAAACAAGACAAGTGCTTCCGACCCGCCGCTGGAGCTTTTGGTCATCTGACCGAGGCCTTTCGCTGGCTTACCGGTCTACCCCTTTAAAAATTATGATTATAAGAACAAAGAAAGGGAAAACTGCAGCAGGCCTACTGGTCCATGCGAGGCAGGTCCCAAATCACCTCCCCGGGTTAAACCAATGACCCACCAGTCAGATCAAATCAAGTCGCATCCACTTAAGGAAGGAGCACGGCATCAGATCCATAAGCACAAGCAGTCAGGTCCAACTCACCCCCCCACACCCACTAATGTATTTATCTGACCTTTTTTTAAAACTACACAACGTTTTAGTTTTATGACGGAACTCGGGAGTTTGTTCCACCATAAACCTATTACCAAACCAATGCTTTCCTATATCCTTCCTGAATCTGTTTTTTTCCAACAAAGCCATTGTCGAGTCCTGTTTTGGGCGATATTTTTAGCACGCTATTTACATCCCTTTATATAAATCCCCCTTCTACCTGTCTTTTGTGTTAGTGTGATTTGTAAATGGTCCAAGTGGGACCAAAACGTCGTCGAAAGCTCCTTTTTTTTTTATATGTGCGGGTTGTTTGTACATTCCTTTATTTATTATTGTTTTTCCATTTATACACCCCCAACATACCCCCTAATTCTACCCCTTTTCTAGAGGGGAATTCAGGGTCCTCAGTCTTCTTCACGGGGAAGATTTCTGATACATGGGATCAACTTTGTCATCCTCCTTGTACTTTATGATTAGAACCATTTCATACTTTTCACCCAGCATTATCAAAGTGTTCGTTTCCAGCGGTTCAGACGGGGTTGGGGAAGCCCCAGAACAGTGGGGAAAACTACCACCCCAACACGTTCAGTGGACGGCGGGAGTGTGGTAAAGATGAAGGATGCAGGGTACGGGCCAAGAGGGCCCCGTAAAAAAAAAAAAAAACGTTTTCAAATGTCCACCCGGAAAGGCAGGAGAAAGAGGGGGGAAAAAAGAATAGGAACAGTTAGGGAGCTTTAATTGAAAGTTTCGCCTACACATAGGCTTCTTTGTCAGTAAAAAACTAGGCAGGAGCAGTAGAGATGTGAAGACGATGTAATCAGTCCCTCACCCTTAAAGTCGAAGATTTGAGGTTGTCAGTCCCTCAGCCTGGAGAAGGTTCTTTCCATAGTCTGAAACAATGTGTGGTCGTAGGATAACGAAAGTAAACAATGACCAACTGATTCTGATGCGCCTTTCTCTCGCTCCCCGTTGTAATTCTCACATTTTTCCATATAGCTAAATTATCAGCACTGCGACACCAGATAATATTATTATAGAATATAAATAACAGTGTGTTCGTGTTTTTTAATATACATTAGGGATATACAGTGAAAAAACATCGTTATAGAAAAATTTGTGACGTTTGTTAAGGCATTTAGTATTGAGAGTGTTAACTAAACCTCCCACATTCTGCCATTTTCACTTCGTTTTTATTTAAAATTGGCCCAAGTTCACCCCAATGTAGAAGTTTGTGTGTGTTTGTGTGTCTTAATTGTGGTTGCGGGGGTCGAGACTCATTTTCTGGCCCCTGGGGTGTGTGTGTGTGTGTGTGTGTCGATCATGCTCACCGATTCCAGGGAAAAATTCACGCTACGAAAATTTCCCGCTCTCGTATGAAGAGGTTACTTTTCCCACCCCTTTTCCATACACAAAATAACGCACAAAAGGGAGAAAGTTGACGACGTTTGGTCCCACTTGTACCATTAACTAGTCACACATTTTATTTGTGTATTGTTGCGTCAGGATTTTGCCTTTATGTTCTTTTTTGTAATATTTTTTTTTATATGAAGAAAAGATGCCCAGTTTTATTTCGTTCAAAATAATTTCCAAAAAATTTGCATACTATCACGACAGCGTTAACGAATGGGAAAAATTAAAAAAAAACGATTGAGTAAGCCACGGTTAAGGGTTGTAAACTCCGGCCGGGTTTTTTGACTCACTCCCTGGGGTTTAAACCCCACCCGTTCCGTGGTTTGTTTAAATAACAGATTCAGCGTAGAGGAAATAAAGCCAGGCACTTGAGATGATCTAATATATGGAATGATTTCATCAAATGACTGACTGTCATTCAACGGTCGATTCAGTTCTGAAAAAGGAAATTGATGATTTCCCAATCAGTTGGGGAACGTTCTAAAATCCCTTTTTTTTTCTATAAAAAAATTAACGTTTTCAAAATATTTTTTTATGAAATTCAACTTAATTACAAATATTTGATTTTTTTTAATGGAACTATTTGCAATGTTTGATCTAGTAAACAAAGAACACACAAGAAATGCAAATATCGAAATTACTAGCACTGGAGGGCATTTCCCCGTCAAACGAATGTAAAATGGAAACCTTTTTTTTGCATTTTGGCAAGAGTGATCACCATAAGAAACAGTTAAATCTAAAAATTTTTACTTGCATTCACTATCCACAGATCATTAATTTTCTGTGTTTTTTTCCCTTTCTAACTTGGGAAATTAAAAACCCTATCAATTAATGAGGTTTAGGGCTTACTTTTGATTATAATAGCAATTAATGAGATTGAAAGAAATTCAAAATACTTTTTCACCCATTCAAAATCTCAGGCATAACCCACATCCTGTAACTGATCCTTGTTTAAAACAAAAAGGGAATTCACACTGATGTTAGAAAAGAAATTAGTGAAACACCAAAATGTCAATAGAGTTGTGTTCATTGACCCGAACAGACTAAAGGATGACCATCCAATGAATTCTTTTTGAACGTTATCAGAACTTTGTCAATATCTCCAAAATTTCCAAACATGACCCCACTTGAAGAAAATTGACACATACCGATTCCCTCTGGTCCAGACTCGTGGAACTCCATTTTTTAGGGAATTCAAGAAACCCCTACCAGGCGCCGCATTCTGAACACGGGGGTCGTCTAGGGCTACAACGTATTTTCCCCCTCACAAAGGTGGTAGCAAAACAATAGCAAAATACAAACCGATAGCACTGACGTCCCCAAAAATCTTTGAAAGAGTTTTAAGAAGAAAGCTAACACACCACATTCATTCGCAAAAACAAACACAGCCCTGGATTTAAAGGGGGTCGCCCTGTTTTGAACTACTGGGCCATTACGACATGGTCTTGAATGACCAGAATAATAAAATAAAGATGTATACAGAGAAACTGTCAAATGCTTTGATAATGTGATCATGGTGCCCAAATTTTGCAAAAGGAATAACTGGAAAAATGGACTGATGGGTTTAGAACTTTTTAACAGAACCAAAGAGTAAACAGTTTAGTCAGAGGCAACCACAGTGTAAAGCTTTGTTCCCGGGCACATCTCCCCCCTGTTTTTCCCATCCTCATATCCGACATAAACAAGGAAAAATCACACCCAGTCATCCTTTTGGAGACAGTAGAATTTGCAGGGGCGACGTCTATGAAGACACTGCAAATCTCCAGATATAAGCAAGTCTTCGAGGGGACACAAAAACAATATTTTAAAATGAGGATAATATTAGTTTCCATATAAAAAAACTGAGAAAAAAAAAACTAAAAAGAAGAAAAACAACTCAACCATACAATAGAGCGAAAACTCCATGAAGGACTTAGGTGTGATAATGTCGGGATATCACGGTCAAGGATTAACAGTGCGTTATCACAACTGAAAGGGAAAAATGATAGGTTGGAAAATGAGCCCCCAAAAACAAGGGATGACAAGCCAATGATGATCGTCTTTAAGTCACTTGTTCTTTCTAGGCTGGAATATTTTGTACACTAACAGCCCCCTTTTAAAGGGGGGGAAATTGCATACCTAGAGAATGCAAGATAACCACTGCTCGTAAAGAAGGCACCGAATTACTGGGAACATTTGAAGATCCTCGACCTGTACTCCCCCGAATGTAAGCGAGAAAGATGCATCATAATTTACCCTGGAAAACCTTATAGGAACTGGTCTCAAATCTGCTCACAATAATCACCCCTTTTAAGAAAGCAAGAGGCTCGGCAGACGGTGCAATAATATCCCCCAAGGAAAAGCAGGGTGCCATGAGTACACCAAGAAAACAAAATAAGTGTAAGGGGCCCCAAAAGACTTTTCAACGGTTTCCCCCTTACAAAAGGAGGGGGGGGCCAACAGACTCCTGGCTGTCTTCAAGAAAAAACAAACAGGAATTAAGTCAGTCGCTGATCAACCAGTCTGGTTGATCGGGGCGTCCCCCGGGGAGGCCTGGCCTGGGACTGGACCGCAAGGGGTTGCCCCCCAGGTAGACCCCAGGTAGATAGGAGGCCTGGTCTGAGACCTGTCGGGGAGGGGGTAAGGTAGTCCCCAGAACCACAAAAGATTATTTTGGAAAAGACGGGGAATAAAATTATTGAGTGAAGTTCCCACAAAAAAAATAGAAAAAAACAAAACTAGTAAATATTTTCTCTGTCGACGGGACTCCGATCTCTGGCGCGCTGGGGAAATTGATACCCCGGACGGCAGTTTCTTCCTCCTCCATCTTCTATTTTCCATTCGTTGGGGCCCGGGGGAATGGTATCCTCTTTCTAGTTAAAATTTTGTTCAAAAGAACATCTCCCCTTTTCCCCTTTTAGCATCCTGCAGCTCTGCCTTCACCTCATAAAAATTAGACACCTGCAATATCTGGGTATCTTTATGTCGTAGACGTTTGCCATCCAGTGGCTTTATCAATACAATACAAGGACATAATATGAAGACACTAGAAATAAATAACTAAAGTGCAATGAACACTTGTCAGTACTCAATAATAACCCACATGGGATAGAAACTCAGGGGATAAATTGATCTGTATATTTCGATCCCCTTCTCGGGGTCTTTTTTTAGCAGATACACAAGAGAACCGGGGTAATGAATTTGTAGGAAGACGAGGTAATCAAAATCCCCCCAGCCCAGGAACAGGTGATGAGCACCTGACAAGGTTGGCAGAATACTACAGTATGGTTAGTGAATTGCTACGGTATGGTTGATTTTTGTTGTTGGTAAGGCGCGATTTATTTTATGGTGTTTCACGTACAAAAAAAAAAAAATGTCGTACCATCCCTTACTGCCAGAGTTGTTTATTAATAATAAACATACTACTGAAACAGATCAGTATTTCTTCGTCCTTTGTGTGTGTGTACTCACCTATTTGTGGTGGCATGGGTCGAGCCCGCTCTTGGCCCCGCCTTTTTGCTGGTCGCTACTAAGCCCACTCTCCCCCTGCTCCATGAGCTTTACCATACTTCTTCTTAAAGCTATGTATGGATCCTGCCCCCACTACATCACTCTCCAGATTTTTCCCCTTTCCCTGACGACTCTATGACTGAAAAGTACTTCCTAACATCCCCAGAGTCACCTGATTTTTTAACCTTTAGCTGTGACCCCTTTTTCCCTTTTCCCCATCTCGGGAACACCCTTTTCCCCTTCCACCTTGTCAATTCCTCTCAGTACTTTATAAGTCGTTATTATTCCCCCTATCTCTCCTGTCCTCCAGCGTTGTCAGGTTGAGCCCCTTTAAACCTCAACTCGTAGGACATACACTTTGTATGGTACGCACCATGGTGTCCCCACCATGGGGCACGCACCATGGTGTTACACCCATGGTGTCACGCCCGGTGTCCCCCCATCATTGTCCACCATGGTGTCACGCATCAGGTGTCACGCACCATGGTGTTACGCCCATGGTGTTCCCACCATGTGTCACGCACCGGTGTTCACAAATACATACCACACTGCTTCCACGTTCCGAGACAATTTTCTGCTGCATAGTTTTGTATGTGTATTTATAATATATTGTCGTTTTTCATGTATACACTCCAGGTTCTCTTATTCTATACTGACTTGTTAAAGCTCCTGCCAAGAAAATGGTATCCGTTGTGTGGGCAAACATTGTAATGAGAAATATACTGTGGGGAAATGGGGGTAAAAAAGGTAACTAGCGAGTGGGCAAAACATTGTGGGAAAAAAAAGGGTATCCACTATTTTCCCCGTAAAAGTTTTCAGTTCTTATTTTTTCATTTTTACCTTGATTTTATTATTTTGCTAGTACTGAGTGTTTTTACCCGGTAACACTGAGTGATCTCAGTCAAGATGCTTATCGAATATCACAACTCTTTCTCTCATCTCTATCTCCCTCTCTCTCCTCTTTTTGTACTTCCTCTCTGTATCTCTCTCTAGCCTCATTTATCTCACTGTTTTAACTAGGTTTCCTCCCCCTGCATGGGAATCATCATCACTCTGCCGGGAGAACAACTCAGTAGTGGTCTTGCAACACTGCTAACATACCCAGGTTGCAACACTGCTAACATACCCGGTTGAAACACTGCTAACATAGCCAGGTTGCAACACTGTAACACAGCCAGGTTGCAACATCTAACATAGCCGGTTGTAACACTGCAAACACACCAGGTTGCAACACTGCAAACATTGCCAGGTTGAAACACCTAACATAGCCAGGTTGCAACACTGCTAACATGCCAGGTTGCAACACTTAACATGCCGGGTTGTAACACTGCTCCACAGCCGGGTTTTAAACCCTGCTTTACCACAGCCAGGTTGTAACACTGCTAACATAGCCAGGTTGTAACACTGCTAACATAGCCAGGTTGTAACACTGCTAACATAGCCGGGTTGTAACACTGCTAACATAGCCAGGTTGTAACACGCTACCACACCGGGTTTTAACACTGCTCCCACAGCCGGGGTTTAACACTGCTACCACAGCCAGGTTGTAACACTGCCATAGCCAGGTTGTAACACTGCTAACATAGCCAGGTTGTAACACTGCTAACATAGCCAGGTTGCAACACTGCTAACACAGCCAGGTTGCAACACTGCTAAACAGCCGGGTTTGCAACACTGCTACCACAGCCAGGTTGCAACATCACCACAGCCAGGTTGTAACACTGCTAACACAGCCAGGTTGCAACACTGCAACATAGTCATCTCAACACCAATTTCCCTCAAATTTCAATTTTTATTTTTTCTTTTGAATTACGAAAAAATTTAAATATTTAAATCTAAAACTTTCATAAAAAAATTTAGCCCCCCCAAAATTCAAAAAAAAATTATAATCTCAAATGAATATTCTTAAAATATTTTCGCAAAATAAAAAAAAAAGTTTTTGACTCAAAAATTTTTCTTTTTCGTTATTTTTTAATATTGGTATATACACTATACCAAAATTGGGATATTTAACGTGTTTTGTTCTTGAAATGCAGAGCTGTGTGACCCTTGTGGATTTGCGCTTACCTATGACTAATAATTTTTAAAAATACCCTTAAAAAGGTATTTGATCCCGGGTTTAAAAGGGGCTCTTTATCCGGGGAACTGGATTCTTCCTCCCATGTATGAACCCCCCCCCCCAGGGGGGTTGCGTTTTCCCAAGGTTAAAAGGGATATATTCTTAAATTAGCCCAAATATAAAAATCATGAAAAAGCAAATCACCGGAGAAACTTACTTTACTGCCCGTATTTTTTTTTTTTAACATTTTTACCCGAGTTCAGTTATTTTATTTCAAAAAAATTCAGACTGATATCACTAAGTTGTTTTGTAAAACATTTGGAATTACAATATACAATATCACAATAGAATGACACAATAGAATGATAACCTATAGAATAAACAAAACGACACATTAGAATGACACAATAAAACGACACATTAGAATGAAAAATAAAACGACACATTAGAATGAGACAATAGAATGACTAAACTATAGAATAAACAAAACGACACATTAGAATGACACAATAAAACGACACATTAGAATGACACAATAAAACGTCACATTAGAATGACACAATGCAATAATAATAGAATGACACAATGCAATAATAGAATGACACAGAACGACGTGATACAATAACACAAGAGAATGACACGATACAATAACAAAATGACACATAAAACGACACGATACATTAACACAAAAAGACACAGTAAATAGATACAGTAACAATGGAATGGGAAGTAGAATGATGTGATATAATAAACAATAGATTGGCACAAAAAGAACAGTACAATAACACAACAGAATGACACGTTACAATAACACAATAAAACAATAACACTATAGAAAGACACAATAGAATGACAAGAAAATAACACTAAATGATACAATGAATGACAAAATAGTGATACAATGGAATAACACAACAAGCAATACAATGACATAAATTGACGCAATACAATGACATAAATTGACGCAATACAATGACATAAATTGACGCAATACAATGACATTAATGCACAATACAAGGGCACTTCGACTGACACAATACAAGGACATTCAGACTGACACAATCAAGGACACCAGACTGACACAATACAAGGACACTTCAGACTGACACAATACAAGGGCACTTTAGCGAAAATACAAGGAAATTCAGACGAACAATACAAACCTTCAGACTGACCAATACAAGGACACTTAGACTGACACAATACAAGGACACTTCAGACTGACACAAACAAGGAACTTAGACTGACACAATACAAGGACACTTCAGACTGACACAATACAAACATTCAGACTGACACAAACAAGGACACTTCGGACGCACAATACAAGGACACTTCGACTGACACAATACAAGGACACTTCGACTGACACAATACAAGGACACTTCGACACACAATACGGGACACTTCGACTGACACAATACAAGGACACTTCGACTGACACAATACAAGGACACTTCGACTGACAAAAACGGACCCGACTGACACAAAAAAGGACACTTCGACTGACACAATAAAAGGACACTTCGACTGACACAATACAAGGACACTTCGATGACACAATAAAAGGGACACTTCAGTGACACAATACAAGGCCCTTCGACTGACACAATAAAGGACACTTCGACTGACACAATACAAGGACACTTCGACTGACACAAACGGACACTTCGGACTGACACAATACAAGGACACTTCGACTGACACAAACAAGGACACTTGGGACTGACAAAACAAGGACACTTCGGACTGACAAAAAAAGGAACTTCGGACTGACACAATACAAGGACACTTGGACTGACACAATACAAGGACCCGGACTGCCAAAATAAAAGGGAAATTTGGACTGACACAATAAAAAGGACACTTGGGACTGACAAATACAAGGACACTTCGGATACACAATAAGGACACTTCGGATGCACAATAAAAACACTTGGGACTGAACAAACAAGGCACTTCATGACACAATCAGGACATTTCGGATGACACAATAAAAGGGACACTTCGGACTGACACAATAAAGGACACTTGGACTGACACAATACAAGGACACTTCGGACTGCACAATAAAGGACATTCGGACTGACAAATACAAGGACACTTGGACTGACAAAAACAAGGACACTTGGACGACACAATCCCTTTCACGAACTCGCTTTGGGCCCAAAAAAACCTTCGGACTGACCAAAATACAAAAGGACATTGGATGTTCTTGGTTTGATCTTCTTGACACAGTTCTTACGTTACTACAAGGTTTTAGAAGTGAGACGAAAGAAATGTCCCAAAAGGGCCACCACAGTGTGGTGGACCAAACCCCATACTATAATATACAACCCCCCAAGGAGGTTCCTGGATGCTGGTGAGGGTTTGATCTAGGAACTGAATCTGTGCCCCGTTCCCTGAATTAAGCGAAAACCTTCCACATCCCCCAAGGGCTGTATAATCCTACGGGTTTAGCGCTTCCCCCTTTATTATAATAAATAATACACAAGTATTTAATGCATAAAACAGTTATAGATATAAAGTATAAGTATTTAACGTAGATAACATCACAGAGCATATAACTATAAGCTATGATAATGACATTATCATCCATGCAAAAACAAAAAAAGGTATTTTTATTGTTAATGGTTCAATAAATATAATGAGGCCTAGTTGATTATAATGAGACCAGTTGATTATAATGAGACCTAGTTGATTATATCTGCATCTAACCTTAAGATATTAACCGGCAAACATGTCGCTAACTTTTGTTTAGAGCAATCATCAGCTACGTTAAGTCTTAAATCGTCGGTGGATGTCATACCACAAGTGAATACGAAGGGACTCACGAAATCGTAAAAACAGATTGCAAAAAAACCCGGGACGGGGGGGGTTGAACTCGCGGCAAGCGAGTCTAAATTCAGGAAGTGCAAAATGTTTAAATAATCTCAGGTTGTTGCTTGCTATCATCTCAACTATGGTGCTAATGTGAATAGTGAGAATAAGTAAGAATGATGTAAGAATAGTGAGAATAATGTAAGAATGATGTAAGAATAGTGAGAATAATGTAAGAATGATGTAAAATAGTGAGAATAATGTAAGAATAGTAAAATGATGTAAGAATATTGAGAATAATGTAAGAATAGTAAGAATAATGTAAGAATAGTGAGAATAATGTAAGAATAGTGATAATAATGTAAGAATGATTTAAAAAGTGAGTATAATGCAAGAATGATGTAAGAATAGTGAGAATAATGTACGAATATAAAATAGTGAGAATAATGTAAGAATGATGTGAGAATAATGTAAGAATGATGAAGAATAGTGAAAATAATGTAAAATGATGCAAGAATAGTGAAATAATGTAAGAATGATGCAAGAATAGTGAGAATAATGTAAGAATGATGTAATAGTGAGAATAATGTACATGGACTGTGGTGTTTGCAGGTGACGTCAGAGCGAGCGTCACTGGTGTACTCGAAACATTCGCCCATTTTACATTCCCCCTATATTTTCCCCTTTAAATTTTCCATAAATTCCACTCTGTTGTCATCACCACCACCAAACATGGGATTGTATTAATATGGTACCACTTCTCTGCGTATTATATTTCCATACAAATCTTGTTGCCACTGTCCCCACAAGACGCTGGTAACAAGCCACAGATTTTTCTGGGATTCTAAGTTTCGAATTGGAGTCTGTCAGATGGCACTCCACTGCCTTCCCACAGAGCCACCACCACCCTAAGACAATACTGCCAAACTTTCTACGTACTGTGACAGCTGAAGATTTGCAAAAGTCACCAACTGAAACCCACAATAGCGCTAGCAAGGTAGTATGCTAGCTCTTGGTCCATTTATCATCCATAAGTCGCCAAATAACTTGTGT
>WNWK01047884.1:0-13754 GCA_009830355.1 Cherax destructor
CTCTTAAGATATAAAAAAATGTTGGATAACTAAAACCAGGATACTGACTTTGTTAAAAAAGCCCAGTAACAGGCTAGTTGAAGGGCTATCCTTTCTAGTTTTCCACTGGAGATGTCTACCCCCAAAGATATCGTGTCTTTTTTAACAGATCCCGGGCTCCTTCCTTAAGTGAATGTAACCTGACCTGGCTGGGTGGGAGTTTTGGGGCCCTGCCTCGCAGGGGCCAGTAGGCCTGCTGCATTTTTCCCCTTCTTTCTTATGTTCTTAAGTTTTTCATATCTGAGTAGTTGAAATTTCTCCCTCATTGAACTTCATATTGTTTTGAGGGCCCATTTGAAGATTTGGTTGATGTCCGTTTGGAATGGGGGCGATATCTTCATGGAGGTCACTGTCATGGAACCCGGGGTGTCATCCGCAAAGGAAAACAGGGGGCCCATGGCTTACATCTTTTGTCTATGTCAGAAAAGGGGGGATGAGGAATAGAAGGGGAGCAGAGTTTTTTACCATAGCTGCCCGGACTTTACTCTGTTTACTATTACCCTTTTTGTGTTCATTTTGTCGGAAGTTATAGATCCATCTACCAACTTTTCCTGTTTTTTCCCTTTATCACGATTTTGTGCGCTATTACACCATGGTCAAAAATTTTAAAATTTGCAAAGTCTGTGTATACTACATCTGTTTTTTTGTTTACCCTTTCACAGCACCCAGGACCTTGTCATGGTGGTCCAGAGCTGGGACACGGGACCCAACCCCTAAACCGGCGACATAAAAACAAGTGCATACTAATAGGTCAAGGATAAAAAATAATGAGAATCGGGGAAATGAACTAGAAGACTTGATCTGGTAGACACACGAAATGAATGACCCACTAAGATCCACTGACTACATCATTCTGACCCGACTACCTACTGCAAGTGGCTGGGAAGGTGTCAACACGCATGGGACGAGCCCAAACAAAACTAGAGGGGAGTAAAAAGGAAAGCCAGGACGTAAATACTCAACCTGAAGCACAACAACAGGACGAAGAACAGAAGGAAGAACGGGGGAATTTTTCATTTTTTTAACACAGCAACTGTTGGAGCAACAGTTGCTGTGTTGAACAAGGGGATGTTTTCTCACCAAGAACAGAACAGAAGAAGCAAGAGAGATGAATTTTCTGATCTTGCAGCACTCAGCCCTCGCTGTTTAAAGGGGGAGAGACCAGGGCATGACGTGTTGGGGGGGCACGCCCAAAACCCACACCCCACCACCCTCCCGCGAGCATGGCCCCCCAGGTACGAACTGTGGGCGAGGGGGGGGCCCGATAGTGGGCGTTTGTAGTGGGTATCCCAGGTGAGTATTACATGGTGGGGGGGGAAAAAAAAGAATTAACACAGGGATTGAGTATACTTTTGTACAGTGGTGAATATATTTATGGTGCACTGTGCTCACTAACACAAGGAAGTCAGTCATTAACAGAGTCGGGTGACATTAAGGGCTATGAAAACCCAAAAGTAAAGATGTGAAGCAGGAGTAAGATAGTATGGAAAAGGAGAATGTTTAAAAGGGAAAAAAATCTGAGATGTACCTTTTTCTTCCCATTTTATCAAGTCATTTTAAGGTCACAATAAAAGTTTTGTGCTTCAGGAAAATAATGGGGGGAAAGGGGAGAAGAGGTGCGATTTTTGTGGATGGTGGTCGCCCGAACGCCCGGGTTTTCTGAAGTACGGAAAATCATTGGTCAGGTCCCCCGGATAGTAAGGTAAGTAAGGAAGACCATAACTCTCAGGTAAGGGGGAAGTGAGGAAGGGGGAGGGGAGAAGAATAGCACCAGAGAGGCCCCACTGGAAAAAACAGTGCCAGGAAATTAACATTTTAGTTGGAAGAAAGAAGAAAAAAGTAAAAATTCCCGAGACATCAACAATGGGAAACAAAGTGCAAGGGGTCTGAAGTTACTGTATGTTACTAAGGTGAGAATTCTGAAGAGATTAAATTACTGTAAGTTTCTAAGGTGAAAATATTGAAGGAATCTGAAGTTACTGTAAAATTTCTAAGGTGGGGAATATTGAAGAGATCTGAAGTTACTGTAAGTTTCTAAGGTGAGAATATTGAAGAGATTCAGTTACTGTACGTTACTAAGGTGAGAATTCTGAAGAGATCTGAAGTTACTGTACGTTACTAAGGTGAGAATATTGAAGGGATCTGAAGTTACTGTACGTTACTAAGGTGAGAATATTGAAGGGATCTGAAGTTACTGTACGTTACTAAGGTGAGAATATTGAAGAGATCTGAAGTTACTGTACGTTACTAAGGTGAGAATATTGAAGGGATCTGAAGTTACTGTACGTTACTAAGGTGAGAATATTGAAGGGATCTGAAGTTACTGTACGTTACTAAGGTGAGAATATTGAAGGGATCTGAGTTACTGTACGTTACTAAGGTGAGAATATTGAAGGGATCTGAAGTTACTGTACGTTACTAAGGTGAGAATGTTTAAGGATCTGAAGTTACTGTACGTTACTAAGGTGAGAATATTGAAGAGATCTGAAGTTACTGTACATTACTAAGGTGAGAAAATTGAAGGGATCTGAGTTACTGTACGTTACTAAGGTGAGAATATTGAAGAGATCTGAAGTTACTGTACGTTACTAAGGTGAGAATATTGAAGAGATCTGAAGTTACTGTACGTTACTAAGGTGAGAAAATTGAATTGATCTAAGTTACTGTACGTTACAAAGGTGTGAAGAGGAAAGGGAATCTCACATGTGAAGAAAGAAGAGATAGAAGTCTTAAGAAAGTGTGATGGAAGTGAGTGCATGTAACACTGTGAGGAAGGGTGAGGGAAGTGTGTGGAACAGAGTGAGGAAGTGTGAGTGTAATAAGTGTGTTGAATACAAAGTGTGGAACACAGTGGGAAAGTAATAAGGAGTAGTTCCATATAATGGATCATGGGTAACTAACTCCAACTGATAGTTCGATGAAGCATAAGAACTGGATCTGAGCTGAAAGCTTATATTGGTGAGTACTGTGCTGGTGTACTACAAGGGTACAGTGCCAGGTTATACGTACAGTTGTAATGTACTGCAGTGATGAACTATTACTAGTCTTACCATCTGAAGATTTCATGTCAACAGACGCATTCATACTCACCACTTGTTCTGCAAAAAACACATATACTTATTAGAATACATACACTTATATGTACATATTATTATTACAATGAAAGCTGAACGCTAATCTTACAAGGGTCATTCAGTGTACTCACCTAATTGTACTCACCTAATTGTGGTTGCAGGGTCGAGACTCAGCTCCTGGCCCCGCCTCTTCGCTGCCCGCTGTGTATGTGTGTGTGTACTCACTTAATTGTGGTTGCAGAGGCTGAGTCACAGCTCCTGGCCCCGCCTCTTCACTGGTCGCTATTAGGTCCACTCTCTCTCTGCTCCATGAGCTTTATCATACCTCTTCTTAAAGCTATGTATGGTTCCTGCCTCCACTGTATCACTCTCCAGACTATTCCACTTCCTGACAACTCTATGGACTAAGCAATTTTCCTAAATTTGCTTGTAACAGATAAGTGAAATGTAGATATAAATCCAAATGTACAATTGTTAACCCTTTTGGGGCCTAGTGCCTAGGCCTTTTGTGTGGTGGCAAAATCTAAATCTATGGATGAAGAAATACTTCTTAACATCCCTGTGACTCATCTGAGTCTTCAACTTCTAGTTGTGACTCCTTGTCGGTGTATCACATCTCTGAAGCATTCCGTCCTTATCCACCCTGTCAATTCCTCTCAGTATTTTATATATTGTTATCATGTCTTTCCCTATCCTCCTGTCTTCCAGTGTTGTTAGGTTGAGCTCCTCAACCTTTACTCGTAGGACATACTCCTTAGCTCCGGGACTAATCTTGTCGCAAACCTTTGTACTTTCTCTAATTTCCTGACGTGCTTGGGCAGGTGTGGGTTCCAAATTGGTGTTGCATACTCAAATATGGCCCGGGTACGTGTGTGTAGATCTGTATGCATGTGCTTCCCATGTGCATAATGCATCTGTGTGCATCTGAAAGAGGTCAATAATTTACATGTGTGCGTATGCAGCACATGTACATAACAGCTGGGAAACGATACACTGGACGAGTGTGTGTAACTGGACCCACCTTAGCATGAGCAAGTGTATGTATATACTATATGTGAGACTGACCTTCCTGCGCCAGCACCTGTCCATCTACCACCATCATTCCCACCATAACCACCACCACCACCATCGTCGATGTTGTTGTCACAACCATCGTGGAGAACCTGTAAGAAGGCACACGGAGATCTTATTACCTTCCCTCCCATTAAACACCTGCAGTGTCTTTACTCCCACAACAAGACTAGCGGGAGTTACATATCGTCGGATACAGTGCTAGTTTACCTACCTCAAGTTACAGCAGCAGAGTTGTTACATCATTATTACACTTATGGAATGAGGAATAGGAGGCATTAATAAAGATTGCTTGCAAGTGTTTTCTCTGCAGGGATCGGGGGATGGGGGAGTGCCTTTATGCTGTTGAAGGGCTCTTGTTCCAAGGCATCATAGCTACTCCCCCTTTCCTTCCATCAAACATGATTACCTCTCATATAATAATAGTAATAATAATAATAATAATAATAATAAAGTATTATTGTAGGATACATTGGTAGCTTGCGCATAGAGGAAAATTATTATTACAATTACAACTAAGCGCTAAACCCACAAAGGTCAAGGAAAGGAAAAGAAGTTAGCACATAGAAGCTTGAGAGTGCTCAACAATGTGTTAGCACCAGCACCAGCAGCACCAGCAGTATCAGCAGTATCAGTATCAGCACCAGCAGCATCACCAGCACCAGCAGTATCAGCAGCAGCAGCACCACCAGCAGCAGCACCACCACCACCACCAGCAGCACCACCACCAGCAATACAGCAGCAGCAGCACCAGCACTAGCAGCAGCAGCACCAGCAGCAGCAGCATCAGCACTTGCAGCAGCAGCACCAGCAGCAGCACCAACAGCACCAACACCAGCAGCACCAGCAGCACCAGCACCACCACCACCACCACCAGCAGTACAGCAGCAGCAGCACCAGCACTAGCAGCAGCAGCACCAGCAGCAGCAGCAGCAGCACTTGCAGCAGCACCAGCACCAACACCAACAGCACCAACACCAGCAGCACCAGCACCAGCAGCAGCACCAGCAGCACCAGCACACCTGCCGGACCACTTAAGGGTCCTTCCTCTATGCAGGTCAATGGTTCTTGATCTGAGGAATTGGACCTGTCCTTCCCTTCCACGGATAGAACCTTAAGATCATTGTTTTCCCGTCTTCATTATTGTAGCCTAGGGTTCTCCAGATATTGTAGCCCAGGGTTCTCCAGATATTGTAGCCCAGGGTTCTCCAGATATTGTAGCCCAGGGTTCTCCAGATATTGTAGCCCAGGGTTCTCCAGATATTGTAGCCCAGGGTTCTCCAGATATTGTAGCTCAGGGTTCTCCAGATATTGTAGCCAGGGTTCTCCAGATATTGTAGCCAGGGTTCTCCAGATATTGTAGCCTAGGGTTCTCCAGATATTGTAACCCAGGGTTCTCCAGATATTGTAGCCCAGGGTTCTCCAGATATTGTAGCCCAGAGTTCTCCAGATATTGTAGCCCAGGGTTCTCCAGATATTGTAGCCCAGGGTTCTCCAGATATTGTAGCCCAGGGTTCTCCAGATATTGTAGCTCAGGGTTCTCCAGATATTGTAGCCCAGGGTTCTCCAGATATTGTAGCCTAGGGTTCTCCAGATATTGTAACCCAGGGTTCTCCAGATATTGTAGCTCAGGGTTCTCCAGATATTGTAGCCCAGGGTTCTCCAGTATTGTAGCCCAGGGTTCTCCAGATATTGTAGCTCAGGGTTCTCCAGGTATTGTAGCCAAGAGTTCTCCAGATATTGTAGCTCAGGGTTCTCCAGATATTGTAGCCCAGGGTTCTCCAGATATTGTAGTCAGGGTTCTCCAGATATTGTAACCAGGGTTCTCCAGATATTGTAGCTCAGGGTTCTCCAGATATTGTAGCCAAGGGTTCTCCAGATATTGTAGCCCAGGGTTCTCCAGATATTGTCGCCCAGGGTTCTCCAGATATTGTCGCCCAGGGTTCTCCAGATATTGTCGCCCAGGGTTCTCCAGATATTGTCGCCCAGGGTTCTCCAGATATTGTAGCCCAGGGTTCTCAGATATTGTGCCAGGGTTCTCCAGATATTGTCGCACTTTCACTACTTACTCCATTATTATCCCACTCTCTTGTACTCTCCCCTGTCTGCCTGCCTATAATACCCCTTCCTCCGTCTCTGTGTGTTAGTGTGACTTTGTAAATGGTCCAAGTCGGGCCGAAACGTCGTCGTAAGCTCCTCCCTTTATATGTGCGGGTTGTGTGTGTATTGTAGCTCAGGGTTCTCCAGGTATTGTAGCTGAGGGTTCTCCAGATATTGTAGCTGAGGGTTCTCCAGATATTGTAACCCAGGGTTCTCCAGATATTGTAACCCAGGGTTCTCCAGATATTGTAGCCCAGGGTTCTCCAGATATTGTAGCCCAGGGTTCTCCAGATATTGTAGCCCAGGGTTCTCCAGATATTGTAGCTGAGGGTTCTCCAGATATTGTAGCCCAGGGTTCTCCAGGTATTGTAGCCCAGGGTTCTCCAGGTATTGTAGCCCAGGGTTCTCCAGATATTGTAGCCCAGGGTTCTAAAGATATTGTAGCTCAGGGTTCTCCAGGTATTGTAGCCCAGGGTTCTCCAGATATTGTAGCCCAGGATTCTCCAGATATTGTAGCCCAGGGTTATCCAGGTATTGTAACCCAGGTTTTTCAGATATTGTAGCCCAGGTTTCACCAGGTATTGTAGCCCTGACCAATCACCAACCAAATATCAGTGTCCTTGTTGACACTCACCAGACGCATCCTGACCATCAATGATATAAGAACATAAGAAAGAAGGAACACTGCAGCAGGCCTACTGGCCCATGCGAGGCAGGTCCAAGTCTCCAACAGGCTTAGGCCAATGCCCCGACCCAGCCAGGTCAGGTTACATTCACTTAAGGAAGGAGCACAGCATCTGACCTAGTGGCACAAGCTAGTCAGGACCAACTCACACCCACCCGCACCCACTCATATATTTATCTAGCCGACCACCTGGATTTAACCCTCCCCAGGTAAACTCCAGGTAGTCAGGCCACTTCCACTTAAGGAATTAGTACGGCATCTGACCTAGTAGCACAAGCTAGTCAGGTCCAACTCACACCCACCCACACCCACTCGTGTATTTATCTAACCTATTTTTAAAACTACACAACGTCCCAGCCCCTATGACAGTACTCGGAGTTTGTTCCACTCATCCACAACTCTATTTCCAAACCAGTACTTTCCTATATCCTTCCTGAATCTGAACTTTTCCAACTTGAAACCATTGCTGAGAGTCCTGTCTTGGCTGGATATTTTCAGCACGCTATTAACATCCCTTTATTTATTCCTGTTTTCCATTTATACACCTCAATCATATCCCCCTAATTATACGCCTTTCTAGAGAGTGCAGATTCAAGGCCCTTAGTCTATCCTCATAGGGAAGATTTATGATACATGGGATCAACTTTGTCATCCTCCTCTGTACGTTTTCCAGTGCATTTATATCTATTCTGTAATACGGTGACCAGAACTGTGCAGCATAATCTAAATGAGGCCTAACCAAAGATATATAGAGTTGAAGAACAACCTGAGGACTTCTATTATTTATACTTCTTGATATGAAGCCAAGGATTCTGTTAGCTTTATTGCGAACACTTATGCACTGTTGTCTTGGTTTCAGATTACTGCTAACCAGAACTCCTAAATCCTTCTCGCAATCACAAGTATTAAGATCTACATTATTCAGTTTATATGTGGCATGGTTATTGTCCTGCCCAACATTTAGAACTTTGCATTTGTCTACATTAAACTGCATCTGCCACTTCTCCGACCACTGCATCAGTCTATTCAAATCATCCTGGAGTGCTCTAATGTCCTCATTAGAATGAATTGGACGGCCTATTTTGGTGTCATCAGCAAATTTGCTTATGTTGCTATTTATTCCCTCATCTATGTCGTTTATGTAAATTGTAAACAACAGGGGCCCCAAAACTGACCCCTGTGGAACACCGCTTGAGACGTGCCCCCATTCTGATTTCTCTCCATTTATGTAAACTCTCTGCCGCCTATTGTCAACCATGCCTCTACCCAGGAAAAAAATTCTCCTCCTATTCCGTGTGCCTTAAGTTTCCTCAGTAGCCTCTGATGTGGAACTTTATCGAAAACATTACTGAAGTCCATATACACAATATCATCTTCATTACCATGATCTACCTCCTCAAACACCTTAGTGAAAAAAGTAAATTCGTAAGACAGGAACGCCCCTTAGTAAAACCGTGTTGAGATTCTTAATCAATTTATGCTTTTCAAGATGGCTATGAATTGCCTCGGCAATTATTGATTCCATAAATTTACCAACTAGGAGGTAAGGATTATTGGTCTATAGTTCGAATCTAAGGACCTGTCACCTGCCTTGTAAATAGGTATTACATTTGCCCTTTTCCACTTGTCTGGCACTATGCCAGTTTGTAGTGATATATTGAAAAGATCTGCCAAAGGTTTGGTAAGTTCCTCTTTACATTCCTTTAAAACTCTTGCAAACAGTTCATCAGGGCCTGGGGATTTGTTAGGTTTTAATTTCTCTATTTGCCTGAGGACCATGTCACTAGTTACCCCAATCGAGCATAGTCTGTTATCTTCCTGTTCTACATAATTTATATTTCTGGAATTCCGCTAGTATCTTCCTGAGTAAAAACTGAGAGGAAGTAAGTATTGAAAATTTCACACATATCCTTATCACTGTCCGTGATCTGTCTGAGTTACTCTTAAGTGGGCCTATCTTACTTCTGTATACCTGAAAGAACCCTTTGGGTTAGTCTTCGAATCCCTTTTTGCTTTTCTTATTCCATTTTTTATTTCTCTCTTTAATTGAAAACATTGATTTCTTATCTGTTCATCCCCTCTTTGATACGCCTATATATGCCTCTCTTTTGACCAATGAGATGTTTTAATCTATTGTTCATCCATTTAGGATAATTTTTATTAGATCTAATTTCCCTACTCGGAACAAAAGTTGTCTGGGCAGCTAGAACTACGCTCTGGAAAACGTCATATTGGCAACCAAAACCACCTACCTGACCCATAGTCAGGTCATCCCAATTTTGCCCACCTAGGTAATTTCTCATTGAACCCTGCCATCATAATGAACCCTGCCATCATAATTGAATCCTGCCATCATAATTGATCCCTACCAACATAACTGAACTCTGCCAACATAAGTGAACCTTGCCCTTATACTTGCCCTCAGGTTAACTTACGATAATGAATCTGACTCCTAGATAACTATTAATTCTATCATTGCTGATTGCACAACACTCACCCGGATATTAGGACACACACTTAGAAGAATCAAGTATAGATGTAAATAATCAAGGGAGAGAAACTGTTGTAAAAATTTTTGATTTCCTATTTTAATGAAGAGTTCCTTCATGATAAACTAAATGAATTAACTTAGGAAATCATTTAGAGAGAAGACAAATTTAACTTTTGTCCCTCTACTCAAATATAATAAAATAATAAATTCAAATTCAAATTCAATAAGTGAAATTTACACATAAATACAGTTAAAAGAATTAGTGAATCTATAACCCACTATAACAAATGTAGACAGGTATATTTACAGAACAACTTGGAATGTATAGATGTTATACTTGCAAAGAGCTGGTTGGGTATATTTGAGTTTAAGATAAGATTTCTTCGGATTTTAACCCCGGAGGTTAGCCACCCAGGATAACCCAAGAAAGTCAGTGCGTCATCGAGGACTGTCTTGTCTTATTTCCATTGTTGTCCTCAATCTTGTCCCCCAGGATGCGACCCACACCAGTCGACTAACAACCCAGGTACCTATTTGCTGCTAGGTGAACATGACAACAGGTGTAAGGAAACACGTCGAAATGTTTCCACCCGCCGGAAATCGAACCCGGGCCCTCCGTGTGTGAAGCGAGAGCTCTAGCCACCAGACCACCGACGTACGGTCAATTAAGAGGTTTATTATACCATATGGTGACTACAGTGTGCAGTGATGGTGAAGGTGTTGATTATGGTGACCGATACAGTATTTCAGACACGGGAAGCAACCTTACATGTATTCACCTGAAGAACGTTGAAGCAGCAACAACAGCAGAGCAACAATGGCAACAGCAGCAGCAGAGTCGTGACAGCAGCAACACTACTCTTGTCTTCTAATGACCAGGCTACCGTTGGTGTTCTCTTTATATAAAAGTGTAAAATTGCCCACCCACCCCCCCCCTCCTTTCCTCACCAGAATTTCCCCCTCACAACACCTTCCCCGCCCAGGAGGCCACCCCCCCTCCACAAACCAGGGCACCAACAACCCCCCCCCTGCCCCCACCCCTTACCCCACTATTACCCCGCACCCAACCCACCCCCTACCCTCACCCCCTACCCCACTTCACTAGTCAGGTGAACGTTTTCCCCTCTGTGTTCTCTCATAAGCAATGACCCCTATAACCCCAACCCAACACCATCACCAGTATACACCACACCATCACCAGTATACACCTACACCATCACCAGTATACACCTAACACCAAATCCCCCCCCCAAATGCACCTACACCATCACCAGTATACACCTACACCATCACCAGTATACACCTACACCATCACCATATACACCTACACCATCACCCCTATATAACTTAAAATCCCAATATACAATCAATTACCAGTATCAATACATCATCACCAATACAAATAAATTACCAGTATACAACTATATCACCAATCAACTACACCATCACCAAAAAATCATCATCACCCCGTATAAACTAACCCTCACCAGTATACAACTCAAAATCCCCTTAAAATACATCATCACCAGTATACAACTACATCATACCAGTATACAACTACACCATCACCAGTATACAACTACATCATCCCCAGTATCAACTACATCATCACCATTATACAACAACACCATCCCAGTATACAACTACATCATCACCAGTATATAACTTCATCATCACCAGTATCCCACACCAACAGTATACCCCAAACATCACCAGTATACAAAAAACCATCACCAGATAAAATAAACATCACCAGTATATAACTTCATCATCACCGTATACAAATACACCATTCCAGTATACAACTACATCATCACCATATCAACTACACTATCACCCGTACAACTCCCATTCCAGATAACCTACCCATCACCGTATACAATACACTCACCAGTATAAAAAACACCATCCCCATCAACTACATCATCACCCGTATACAACTACATCATCCCCGTATACAACTACACCATACCAGTATACAACTACATCATCACCAGTATACAACTACACCATCACCAGTATACAACTACATCATCACCAGTATCAACACATCATCACCAGTATCCAACAACACCATCACCAGTATCCAACTACACCATCCCAGTATACAACTACACCCCACACCAGTATAAACTACATCATACCAGTATACAATAAACCCTCACCAGCAACTACATCATACCAGTATACCTTTCATCAAGTATACAATATCATCACCAGTATACAACCACCATCACCAGTATACAACTACATCCTCCAGATCCAAAAAAACCCTCCCAGTATCCAACTACACCCTCACCAGTATACAACTACACCTCCCAGTATACAATACATCATCACCAGTATACAACTACAATTTACCCCCTTCCCCCCATCACCGTATACAACTACATATCACCGGTTTCAACTACACCTGCCCCAAAATATACACCACCCCCCATCACCAGTATACAACACTCATCACCGTATACAGCCCCGGTGGCCTGTGGCTAGCGCTCTTGCTTCACACGGGGGGCCCCGGGTTTAATTCGGGGGGAACATTTTTGGGTTTCCTTACACACACACACACACACACACACAAACAGGCCTTTTTCCCCAAAAAGTGCCTAGGACAAAATGGTAAACCCCCAACCCAACAACACCATCACCGTATAAAATCATCATCACCGTATAAAAAACACCCTCACCAGTATACAACTACACCCCATCCCGTTCAACTAACCATCACCAGTTTTAACTTCATCATCACCAGTATGCAACAACCCTTACCAGTATAAACTACATCATCACCAATTTCCCTAAACCCTACCAGTATACAACCACCTTCCAGATCATTGACCTAGTTATATAAAAGACACCCAGTACCAGTGAACAAATAAGGCGGAGCAGCACCAAACAAAGGCTGCTAACCTCTCTGGAAGAGGATCGGGGGGGCATGTTCGAACATTCATGGGGGACACAGCAACCGAATAACAGCTGCAGGAAGGTCAGTCTGGCAAATTCCAGGTTACTTTCAAAACCGAAAAAGAGGCATTCATGACTCTTTATACACGGGATTTGGAGGTCCGCTCAGATGCAGGCCAGTATGGAACCCCACAAAAAGACTTCAAAAAAGAAAAGTAAAGTTTTGGGGAAACTAGTGTAACCTGACGACACTAGAATGCAAAAGGGTAGGGGGAAATTAATACAAAATATTGAGAAGGGGTGAGACCCGGGGTTGTTTAGAACGAATTGGTAGGTGAAAACATAGCTGCATGATGACTTACGGGGATGGGGGGAAATTCTTCTTTAGCTTTAAAGTTGCGGAAGGAAACGCCCAAAAGTAAGTGGTAGAGGCAAGATCCATTAGTTTAAGAAGGGGCTGGCAGGTCTCATAGTAATGGAAAGGAAGGGCGAGCCCAGGATCTGAGCCTCGCCCATCAACCACAAATATAAGTACAGCTAACCCAGCAGCAGTGTACAGATGCACCATTGTATAAAAATGAAATGTGTACAACTTTATAACTTTATAAATAAATAGTTTTCCCAACCAGCGGTTTATCACTCCCAAAACAGAGATAGAAATAAGAATATGCAGGGTGGAAGTCAGATATTGAGGGGGGTTCTACGGTTTACGTCACCCCAACCACTGTGTTCTCACATAAAAAATTTCAAAAATTTGTAGTGAAGTGTCGTGTGTTTTACTATTAATGATCCGGATTCCCGGCAGATGCATCAGAAATCCTCCTTATTTGTTTATCGTTACTACTTTATAAGGGCTTTATTGTTGAATAAATTAAAATGTTTTTAGCGGCGGGGGTTTTTTTCTCACTAAGGGTGCAATCCCATCCATTAAAAAATACTTTTTCCCCTCATCCCATGATATAACATACTCCACCATGGTTTCAATTAAATTGTGGGTTTTTGCTGGTAAATTTCTAATGGGGGGGAAGATGGTAAAAAAGGCAATGGAAATATTACCAGCGACCTTACTGTTGGGAGTATATTTCCCCCCAGAGGGTTTGTCAACATGAGAGGTTTATGGTACGACGTCTCAGTCACTGGCGAAAGATAACATTTCTCAACACTACCCTCAGTGAATGTAGCCACCTCTTCCTAAGACACCCGAGATACACCCCAATACACTCACCTATAATCCCATGACAACCCCCTTTTTGTCTTTCTGTCGTGATTTGATGAATTATATTAAGTCGTCCTAGTTGCTTTTTAAAACACTTTAAGGGCCAAATATTCATAAAATACTAGGAAAAGAACTCTAGCTTCATACTTCTCTTTAAAAAATTTCTGGAGGCCT
>WNWK01047885.1:0-13753 GCA_009830355.1 Cherax destructor
AAAATTTAAAATCATTTTAATTTGATTTTAATTTATGTTTTGCAAAATATTTAGCTAAAATTTAGATTATCACTTTTAATAGAATTTCTAAAATCAATTAAAATTTATGGGAGTAAATTAGATTTTTTAAGCTCATTAAAATCTAAAATATTTTTGAAAATTTAAAATGCAAAGTAATGAAATGTTAAATTTGATTATAATTATTTAACTTTAATTAATTAATCTAAAAAATAAAATTAAAAATTTCTATTATTAAATAATGAAAATAAAAAATCAAATGTTAAAAGTATTTTCAATTTCACATTTAAGTTTAGTTTAAAAAATTATAAAATATATCATTAATGAATTCATTAATTATAATATTTTTTTAGAACTTACAAAGATTTTTCTAAAAATTTCAAATTGAAAATACTTAATCTCAAAATTAAAAAAGTTTAATTTAATAAATTTTTAAATTTTTAAAAATTAAATTTATATCTTATATATTTTATCAAAAAAATGTCAAAAACTAAAATGTTAAATCTAAATTCAATTAACAATTTAAGATTAAATATATAATTATTTAAATTTTTAATCATTTAAAATCTTAACATTTTTTTTTAAAATCATTTTTAAAATAACATTAAACTTAAAAGAAAACGTATTTTATTGCATATTTCGACGTTTAGACGGTTTGAGTGCTTTTCTGGCAAAACTCATTTTTAGCTAAAATACTAGATTTTCAACTTTAAATAGAATTTCTACTGCAATTGAAATTTATGGGAAAAGTTAGAAAATTTTATGATTTTCTTTAGGAAGCTTACTCATAGGTATATTTTATCTAAAAAATAGTGTTTCAGAAAATCCTTGAAAATGCTTAAATCGTCAAAAATGCAATAAAATCAAGTTTTATAGCATTTTTGAATATATATTAATTATTTACATATTTTTAAAAATCATTAAAAATCTATAAAAATCAATATTTTATAGAATATTTCATATTATTTTCAAAAATACATGAAACATAAAAGCTAAAAATGTGCTAAAATCGTATTTTATTGCATATTTCGACGTTTTAGAGCGGTTTGAGTGCTTTCTGGCAAAACTCATTTTAGCTAAAATACTTAGATTATCACACTTTTAAAAATTTCTACTGCAATTAAATTATGGGAAAAGTAACAAATTTTATGATTTTCTTTTAGGAAGCTTACTCATAGGTAATTTTATCTAAAAAATAGTTTTCAGAAAATCCTTGAAATGCCTTAAATCGTCAAAAATGCAATAAAATCAAGTTTTATAGCATTTTTGAATATTATTAATTATTTACATATTTTAAAAATCAATTAAAAATCTATAAAAATAATTTATTATATAATATTTCATATTATTTTTCAAAAATACATGAAACATAAAAATATCAAAAATGTGCTAAAATGGTATTTTATTGCATATTTCGACGATTTAGAGCGATTTGAGTGCTTTTCTCGCAAAACTCATTTTTAGCTAAAATACTTAGATTATCACACTTTTAAATATAATTTCTATTGCAATTTAAATTTATGGGAAAAGTAAGCAAAATTTTATGATTTTCTTTAGGAAGCTTACTCATAGGTATATTTTATCTAAAAAAATAGTGTTTTCAGAAAATCCTGAAAATGCTCTTAAATCGTCAAAAAATGCAATAAAATCAAGTTTTATAGCATTGTTGAATATTTATTAATTATTTACATATTTTTAAAAATTCA
Organism: Cherax destructor; assembly: GCA_009830355.1. Classification (NCBI taxonomy): domain Eukaryota; kingdom Metazoa; phylum Arthropoda; class Malacostraca; order Decapoda; family Parastacidae; genus Cherax; species Cherax destructor. Next base: position 1,725 of record WNWK01047885.1, read on the forward strand.
ATTAAAAATCTATAAAAATAAATATTATTATATAATATTTCATATTATTTTCAAAAATACATGAACATAAAAATATCATAAAAATTTGCTAAAATTGTATTTTATTGCATATTTCGACGATTTAGAGCAGGTTTGAGTGCTTTTCTGGCAAAACTCATTTTTAGCTAAAATACCTAATTTTCAAACTTTTAAATAAAATTTCTACTGCAATTGAAATTTAAGGAAAAGTTAACAAAATTTTATGATTTTTTTAGGAAGCTTACTCATAGGTGGATTTTATCTAAAAAATAGTTTTCAGAAAATCCTTGTAAATGCCTTGAATCGTCAAAAAATGCAACAAAATCAAGTTTTATAGCATTTTTGAATATATATTAATTATTTACATATTTTTAAGAAATCCCATTAAAAATCTATAAAAATCAATATTAATTTAGAATATTTCATATTATTTTCCAACAATACATGAAACATTAAAAAGCTCAGAAAAATGTGTAAAATGATTTTATGCATATTTCGACGTTTTAGAGCGGTTTGAGTGCTTTTCTGACAAAACTCATTTTTTAACTAAAATACTTAGATTATCACACTTGTAAATAGAATTTCTACTGCAATTGAAATTTATGGGAAAAGTAAGCAAAATTTTATGATTTTCTTTTAGGAAGCTTACTCATAGGTATATTTTATCTAAAAAAATAGTTTTTCAGAAAATCCTTGATAATGCCTTAAATCGTCAAAAAATGCAATAAAATAACGTTTTATAGCATTTTTGAATATATATAAATTATTTACATATTTTTAAAAAATCCCATTAAAAATCTATAAAAATCAATATTAATTTAGAATATTTCATATTATTTTCCAAAAAAACATTAAACATTAAAAAGCTCAGAAAAATGTGCTAAAATCGTATTTTATTGCATATTTCGACGTTTTAGAGCGGTTTGAGTGCTTTTCTCGCAAAACTCATTTTTTAGCTAAAATATTTAGATTATCACACTTTTAAATAGAATTTCTATTGCAATTTAAATTTATGGGAAAAGTAAGCAAAATTTTATGATTTTCTTTTAGGAAGCTTACTCATAGGTATATTTTATCTAAAAAAAATAGTGTTTTCAGAAAATCCTTGAAAATGCCTTAAATCGTCAAAAAATGCAATAAAATCAAGTTTTATAGCATTTTTGAATATATATTAATTATTTACATATTTTTAAAAATTCAATTAAAAATCTATAAAAATAAATATTATTATATAATATTTCATATTATTTTTCCAAAAATACATGAAACATAAAATATCATAAAAATGTGCTAATATGGTATTTTATTGCATATTTCGACGATTTAGAGCGGTTTGAGTGCTTTTCTGGCAAAACTCATTTTTTAGCTAAAATACCTAGATTTTCAAACTTTTAAATAAAATTCTACTGCAATTGAAATTTAAGGGAAAAGTTAGCAAAATTTTATGATTTTGTTTTAGGAAGCTTACTCATAGGTGTATTTTATCTAAAAAAAATAGTTTTTCAGAAAATCCTTGAAAATGCCTTAAATCGTCAAAAAATTGCAATAAAACAAAGTTTTATAGCATTTTTGAATATTTTTTTAATTATTTACATATTTTAAAAAATCCCATTAAAAATCTAAAAAAATCAATATTTTTATAGAATATTTCATATTATTTTCGAAAAATACATGAAACATTAAAAAGCTCAGAAAAATGTGCTAAAATCGTATTTTATTGCATATTTCGACGTTTTAGAGCGGAGCGGTTTGAGTGCTTTTCTGGCAAATCTCATTTTTTAGCTAAAATACTTAGATTATCACACTTTTAAATAGAATTTCTACTGCAATTGAAATTTATGGGAAAAGTTAGCAAAATTTTATGATTTTCTTTTAGGAAGCTTACTCATAGGTGGATTTTATCTAAAAAAAATAGTTTTCAGAAAATCCTTGTAAATGCCTTGAATCGTCAAAAAATGCAATAAAATAAAGTTATATAGCATTTTTGAATATATATTAATAATTTACATATTTTTAAGAAATCCCATTAAAAATATATAAAAATCAATATTAATTTAGAATATTTCATATTATTTTCAAAATACATGAAACATTAAAGTTCAGAAAATGTTAAAGTATTTATGCATATTTCGACGTTTGAGGTTTGAGTGCTTTTGACAAAACTCATTTTAATAAAATACTTAGATTATCACACTTGTAAATAGAATTTTACTGCAATTGAAATTTATGGGAAAAGTAAGCAAATTTTATGATTTTCTTTTAGGAAGCTTACTCATAGGTATATTTTATCTAAAAATAGTTTTTCAGAAAATCCTTGATAATGCCTTAAATCGTCAAAAATGCAATAAATCAAGTTTTATAGCATTTTTGAATATATATTAATTATTTACACATTTTTAAAATCCCATTAAAATCTATAAAAATCAATATTTTTATAGAGTATTTCATATTATTTTCGAAAATACATGAAACATTAAAAAGCTCAGAAAAATGTGCTAAAATCGTATTTTATTGCATTCAAAATGCTATAAAACTTGATTTTATTGCATTTTTGACGATTTAAGGATTTTCAAGGATTTTCTGAAAACTATTTTTAGATAAAATATACCTATGAGTAAGCTTCCTAAAAGAAAATCATAAAATTTTGCTTACTTTTCCATAAATTTCAATTGCAGTAGAAATTCTATTTAAAAGTGTGATAATCTAAGTATTTTAGTTAAAAATGAGTTTTGCCAGAAAAGCAATCAAACCGCTCTAAATCGTCGAAATATGCAAAAATACGATTTTAGCACATTTTCTGAGCTTTTTAATGTTTCATGTATTTTCGAAAATAATATGAAATATTCCATAAAAATATTGATTTTTATAGATTTTAATGGGATTTTTAAAAATATGTAAATAATTAATAAATATTAAAAATGCTATAAAACTTGATTTTATTGCATTTTTTGACGATTTAAGGCATTTTCAAGGATTTTCTGAAAACTATATTTTTAGATAAAATACACCTATGAGTAAGCTTCCTAAAAGAAAATCATAAAATTTTGCTTACCTTTCCCATAAATTTAAATTGCAGTAGAAATTCTATTTAAAAGTGTGATAATCTAAGTATTTTAGCTAAAAAATGAGATTTGCTAGAAAAGCACTCAAACCGCTCTAAAACGTCGAAATATGCAATAAAATACGATTTTAGCACATTTTTCTGAGCTTTTTAATGTTTCATGTATTTTTCGAAAATAATATGAAATACTCTATAAAAATATTGATTTTTATAGATTTTAAGGGAGGGGCGAATGAATTCACGTTTTTTTCTTTATTTTGGTCTAATTTCAATGAGATTTTTTACAGTGATTTATACAGCTTTTAAAAACCTATACACTGTCTTTGTTATGATTTTTGCCTTTAGGTTAGGTAGAAAAATAAAATGTGCCAAATTTTAGGGTCACAAAACCAGTAAATTTCTACAAAATTGGAAAGATGTACAATGCTCTAGTTAACATCAGATGAAAGATAAAGGCTCTATAATTGTTGACCCAATCCATTTTAGCAAAAATGTCAGTAGATTCCATTATAAAAATGTTGAAGTTAGTGATTTTGTTTTTGCCTTTATTTTGTGGGAAAAAATCAATAAAAACAAAGCTGTAAAAGATATTGGAAATCTTTCATGGGTGGTTGTAAAGCCATCATTACTCAATAACGTGTGAAAAATCATGACAATCCTATTAATACTTTTCCAAAACATTACAAACAATGTCAATAACTTATTTCTGAGTTATTAATATATTTTTCTGTGAAACTCTATGGATATGGCACGCTAAATCTCAGCGAATTGCATGCATCAGCACATGTTGAGACCCCAGAGGCCACTGAGGTGGCATGAGTCCCTACACTTGAATGGAGGCATCAGAGATGTTGCTATTTAGAGTTTTTAATGAAATAATCATAAAAATTGTAATTTTGCAGAGACAAAACTAAAAAAACACTAATTGGCAACATGTATTATTTATGACAGCAAGCACAACAAAAATACATTTAAGGAAAAAATATACTTGGAAATATGATATAAACAAGTTGATTACACCAAAATGTTGCCAGAATGATGCACTATTTTTTGGTAAGAAAACATTTTTTTCCAAAAATTTTCAATCTTCCTTTCCTAATTTCTGGAACAAGGCTCGCCCCTCCCTAAGCTTCCTAAAAGAAAATCATAAAATTTTGCTTACTTTTCCCATAAATTTCAATTGCAGTAGAAATTCTATTTACAAGTGTGATAATCTAAGTATTTTAGTTAAAAAATGAGTTTTGCCAGAAAAGCAATCAAACCGCTCTAAATCGTCGAAATATGCAATAAAATACCATTTTAGCACATTTTTATGATATTTTTTATGTTTCATGTATTTTTTGAAAAATAATATGAAATATTATATAATAATATTTATTTTTATAGATTTTTAATTTAATTTTTAAAAAATATGTAAATAATTAATAAATATTCAAAAATGCTATAAAACTTGATTTTATTGCATTTTTTGACGATTTAAGGCATTTCAAGGATTTTCTGAAAAACTATTTTTTTAGATAAAATATACCTATGAGTAAGCTTCCTAAAAGAAAATCATAAAATTTTGCTTACTTTTCCCATAAATTTCAATTGCAGTAGAAATTCTATTTAAAAGTGTGATAATCTAAGTATTTTAGCTAAAAAATGAGTTTTGCCAGAAAATCACTCAAACCGATCTAAAACGCCGAAATATGCAAAAAAATACGATTTTAGCACATTTTTCTGAGCTTTTTAATGTTTCATGTATTTTTCGAAAATAATATGAAATATTCCATAAAAATATTGATTTTTATAGATTTTTAATGGGATTTTTTAAAAATATGTAAATAATTAATAAATATTAAAAAATGCTATAAAACTTGATTTTATTGCATTTTTTGACGATTTAAGGCATTTTCAAGGATTTTCTGAAAACTATATTTTTAGATAAAATACACCTATGAGTAAGCTTCCTAAAATAAAATCATAAAATTTTGCTTACCTTTCCCATAAATTTAAATTGCAGTAGAAATTCTATTTAAAAGTGTGATAATCTAAGTATTTTAGCTAAAAAATGAGATTTGCTAGAAAAGCACTCAAACCGCTCTAAAACGTCGAAATATAGCTTTTTAATGTTTCATGTATTTTTGGAAAATAATATGAAATATTCTAAATTAATATTGATTTTTATAGATTTTTAATGGGATTTTTTAAAATATGTAAATAATTTATAAATATTCAAAAATGCTATAAAACTTGATTTTATTGCATTTTTTGACGATTTAAGTCATTTTCAATGATTTTCTGAAAACACTATTTTTTTAGATTAAATATACCTATGAGTAAGCTTCCTAAAATAAAATCATAAATTTTTGCTTACTTTTCCCATAAATTTCAATTGCAGTAGAAATTCTATTTAAAAGTGTGATAATCTAAGTATTTTAGCTAAAAAATGAGTTTTGCCAGAAAAGCACTCAAACCGCTCCAAAACGTCGAAATATGCAACAAAATACGATTTTAGCACATTTTTCTGAGCTTTTTTATGTTTCATGTATTTTTCGAAAATAATATGAAATATTCTATATAAATATTGATTTTTATAGATTTTTAATGGGATTTTTTTAAAATATGTAAATAATTAATAAATATTCAAAAATGCTATAAAACTTTATTTTATTGCATTTTTTGACGATTTAAGGCATTTTGAAGGATTTTCTGAAAAAACTTTTTGTTTAGATAAAATATACCTATGAGTGAGCTTCCTAAAAGAAAATCATAAAATTTTGCTTACTTTTCCCATAAATTTCAATTGCAGTAAAAATTCTATTTAAAAGTGTGATAATCTAAGTATTTTAGCTAAAAAATGAGTTTTGCCAGAAAAGCACTCAAACCGCCCTAAAACGTCGAAATATGCAATAAAATACGATTTTAGCACATTTTTCTGAGCTTTTTAATATTTCATGTATTTTTCGAAAATAATATGAAATATTCTATAAAAATATTGATTTTTATAGATTTTTAATGGGATTATTTTAATATATGTAAATAATTAATATATATTCAAAAATGCTATAAAACTTGATTTTATTGCATTTTGAAGGATTTTCTGACAAACTATTTTTTTAGATAAAATATACCTATGAATAAGCTTCGTAAAAGAAAATCATAAAATTTTGCTAACTTTTCCCATAAATTTCAATAGCAGTAGAAATTCTATTTAAAAGTTTGAAAATCTACGTATATTAGCTAAAAAATGAGTTTTGTAAGAAAAGCACTCAAACCGCTCTAAAACGTCGAAATATGCGATAAAATGCAATTTTAGGCCATTTTCTGAGCTTTTAATGTTTCATGTATTTTGGAAAATAATATGAAATATTCTAAATAAATATTGATTTTTATAGATTTTTAATGGGATTTTTAAAATATGTAAATAATTTATAAATATTAAAAAATGCTATAAAACTTATTTTATTGCATTTTTGACGATTAAGGCATTTTCAAGGATTTTCTAAAACTATTTTTTTAGATAAAATATACCTATAGTAAGCTTCCTAAAGGAAAATCATAAAATTTTGCTTACTTTTCCATAAATTTCAATTGCAGTAGAAATTCTATTTAAAGTGTGAAAATCTAAGTATTTTAGCTAAAAATGAGTTTTGCAGAAAATCACTCAAACCGCTCTGAAACGCTGAAATATGCAATAAAATCATTTTAGCACATTTTTCTGAGCTTTTTAATGTTTCATGTATTTTCGAAAATAAAATGAATATTCTATAAAAATATTGATTTTTATAGATTTTTAATGGGATTTTTAAAAATATGTAAATAATTATATATATTCAATAATGCTATAAAACTTGATTTTATTGCATTTTGACGATTAAGGCATTTTCAAGGATTTTCTGAAAACTATTTTTTTAGATAAAATATATATAAACTTCTAAAGAAAATCATAAAATTTTCTACTTTTCCATAAATTTCAATAGCAGTAGAAATTCTATTTAAAGTTTGAAAATCTAATATTTTAGCTAAAAATGAGTTTTGTCAGAAAAACACTCAAACCGCTCTAAAACGTCGAAATATGCGATAAAATGCAATTTTAGGCCATTTTCTGAGCTTTTAATGTTTCATGTATTTTGGAAAATAATATGAAATATTCTAAATTAATATTGATTTTTATAGATTTTTAATGGGATTTTTAAAAATATGTAAATAATTTTATAAATATTAAAATGCTATAAAACTTGATTTTATTGCATTTTTGACGATTTAAGGCATTTTCAAGGATTTTCGGAAAACACTATTTTTTAGATAAAATATCCTTGAGTAAGCTTCCTAAAAGAAAATCATAAAATTTTGCTTACTTTTCCCATAAATTTCAATTGCAGTAGAAATTCTATTTAAAAGTGTGATAATCTAAGTATTTTAGCTAAAAATGAGTTTTGTCAGAAAAGCACTCAAACCGCTTAAACGTAGAAATATGATAAAATGCAATTTTAGCCATTTTTCTGACTTTTATGTTTCATGTATTTTTGAAAATAATATGAATATTCTAATAAATATTGATTTTTATAGATTTTTAATGGGATTTTAAAATATGTAAAAATTATAAATATTCAAAAATGCTATAAAACTTATTTTATTGCATTTTTGACGATTAAGGCATTTTCAAGGATTTTCTAAAAAACTATTTTTTTTTAGATAAAATATACCTATAAGTAAGCTTCCTAAAGGAAAATCATAAAATTTTGCTTACTTTTCCCATAAATTTCAATTGCTGTAGAAATTCTATTTAGAAGTGTGATAATCTAAGTATTTTAGCTAAAAAATGAGTTTTGCCAGAAAATCACTCAAACCGCTCTGAAACGCCGAAATATGCAATAAAATACGATTTTAGCACATTTTTCTGAGCTTTTTAATGTTTCATGTATTTTTCGAAAATAAAGGAATATTCTATAAAAATATTGATTTTTATAGATTTTTAATGGGATTATTTAAAAATATGTAAATAATTATTATATATTCAATAATGCTATAAAACTTGATTTTATTGCATTTTTTGACGATTTAAGGCATTTTCAAGGATTTTCTGAAAAACTATTTTTTTTAGATAAAATCCACCTGTGAGTAAGCTTCCTAAAAGAAAATCATAAAATTTTGCTAACTTTTCCCATAGATATTAATTTTAGTTAAAAATGATTTTCAAAAACATAAACCTTAAAACGTGAAATATGCATAAAAGATTTTAAAATTTTTATACTTAATTTCATATTTAAAATATATAAATATTTAAAATATTATTAAATTTTTGAATTAAAAATAAAATATAAATATTCAAAAATGCATAAAACTTGATTTTTGATTTTTAGTTTAATTTTCAAGATTTAAATCATATATTTAATAAATAACTTATAGTTTAAAAATATAAATTTTTATTTTCATAAATTTAATGATAAATTATTTAAAAGTTGAATTAAGATTTTCTAAAAAAGTTTTGTAAAAACATTAAATCAAAATCATAAAATCAATTTTAAAAATTTCAGTTTAATTTTATTATTTTGGAAATATATAAATATATAAAATATTTTTTAAAGATTAAGATTTTAAAAAATATAAAAAAATTAAAAAGCATTACTGATTTTATTTTTTGATTTAAATTTTAGGAATTTTAAAAACTATTTTTTTATAATTTTAATGATATTCTAAAAGAAATATAAAATTTTATTTCATAAATTATTTTATTCATTTTAATGGATATAAGATTTTCAAAATTTTAATAAATTAATGATATCTAAAAAATTAATTTTTACTTTTCATAATTATTATAAAATTATATTTAATTAAATTGATTTTTAGTATAATGATTTTAAAAAATTAAATATAAATTCAAAAATGCATAAAATTGATTTTATCATTTTTGATTTAATTTTCAGATTTTTAAAAATAATTTTTAATAAATAATTGATATTCATAAATTAAATTGATTTTAAAAATTTCAATCATAAATTATTTAAAATTGAAATTATTTTTGAAAAATATTTTTTAGAAAAATCACCTAGAATTCAAAAGAAAATCATAAAATTTTCATACTTTTATATTTATTCGTAAAATTATTTAAAAGTTAATCATATTTTATAAATGAGTTTTAGAAAAAAAACTTAAAATCAAATATGCATAAAATGATTAGCTTTTTACTTAAGTTTGATTTTTAAAAAAATATTTAATAAATTATTATAGATTTAAATTAAAAATTTGAAATTTTTATATTAAATCATAAAATTATTTAATTTTACATAATTTCAAATTTTAAAAATTAAAATTACAAGTAAAGCTTTAAAAGAAAATAAAAATTTTTACTTTTAATTTAATTGAAAATTATTTAAATAATTTATTTTAGCAATGGTTTTAAAAAAGATAAAATCAAAATGCATAAATGATTTTATGCATTTTGACTTTAATTTTAGATTTTCAAAATTATAAATACTTATAAATTTAAAAATTTAATTTTTAAATTCATAATTATTATAAATTATAAAGTTTATTCATTTTTGAAATAGTTTAAGATCAAAAATTTAAATAAAATCACCATTAGCTTCTAAGAATCATTGTATTTTAATAATATATTAAATTATTTAAATTTAATGATTTTTTAATAAAATATTTTAAAAGCATAAACTATTAGATTTGCGATAAAGCATTTTCATTTTCTCTAATTTTAGATAATAATATGAAATTCTAAAAATTAAATTTTGATTTTAAAATTAATATAAAATATTTAAAGTTAAAACTGTATTTTATTAAAAGATTTTCAAGATACTAAACTAATTAATAAATACCTTGTACATATATAAAATTTTCTTATTTTCAAAATATAATTTAAAATTTATTTATAATTAAGATTTTTAAAAATTTAAAATATAAATAAACATAAATATATACATTTAATTACTTTAATTTTATATTTTTGAAAAAAATATATATTCTAAAAAAATTAAATTTTATTTTCAAAATCAATTATAAATATTAAATTATAAACTATTTATTGATTTGCATAAGCATTCAAGTTTCTGAAAACTTTTAATAATACTTTAACTTCTAAAAAATTAAAATTTATTCATAAATTTCATTTAGAATTTTTAATTGTAAATATTTTATAAAAATGTAATAAATGCAATTAGATTTACTTTTTGATTATTTATATTTTCAAAAAGAAAATCATAAAATTTTAAATTTTATGATTTAATATGAAATAATTAATTTAAAATTATAATTATTTTATTGATTTTTAAGTTAACAGGATTTTCTGAAAACACTTTTTTAGATAAAATATACCTATAGAGTAAGCTTCCTAAAGAAAATCATAAAATTTTGCATACTTTTCCCATAAATTTCAATTCAGTAGAAATTCTATTTAAAAGTTGAATAATCTAAGTATTTTAGCTAAAAATGAGTTTTGTCAGAAAAGCACTCAAACCGCTCTAAAATCGAAATATGCATAAAATCATTTTAGACATTTTTCTGAGCTTTTTAATGTTTCATGTATTTTGAAAATAATATGAAATATTCTATAAAATATTGATTTTATAATTTTTAATGGATTTTTAAAAATATGTAAATAATTAATAATATTCAAAATGCTATAAAACTTGATTTTATTGCATTTTTGATTTAAGGCATTTTCAAGGATTTTCTGAAAAACTATTTTTAGATAAAATATACCTATGAGTAAGCTTCCTAAAGAAAATCATAAAATTTTGCTAACTTTTCCCATAAATTTCAATTGCAGTAGAAATTCTATTTAAAGTTTTGAAATCTAAGTATTTTAGCTAAAAATGAGTTTGTCAGAAAAGCACTCAAACCGCTCTAAAACGTCGAAATATGCGATAAAATGAATTTTAGCCATTTTCTGAGCTTTTAATGTTTCATGTATTTTTGGAAAATAATAGAAATATTCTAATTAATATTGATTTTTATAGATTTTAATGGATTTTAAAAATATGTAAATAATTATAAATATTAAAATGCTATAAAACTTGATTTTATTGCATTTTTGACGATTTAAGGCATTTTCAAGGATTTTCGGAAAACACTATTTTTTAGATAAAATATACCTATGAGTAAGCTTCCTAAAAGAAAATCATAAAATTTTGCTTACTTTTCCCATAAATTTCAATTGCAGTAGAAATTCTATTTAAAAGTTTGAAATCTAAGTATTTTAGCTAAAAATGAGTTTTGTCAGAAAAGCACTCAAACCGCTCTAAAACGTCGAAATATGCAATAAAATACAATTTTAGCACATTTTTTGAGCTTTTTAATGTTTCATGTATTTTGAAAATAATATGAAATATTCTATTAAATATTGATTTTATAGATTTTTAATGGATTTTTTAAAAATATGTAAATAATTAATAAATATTCAAAATGCTATAAAACTTGATTTTATTGCATTTTTGACGATTAAGGCATTTTCAAGGATTTTCAAAAAACTATTTTTAGATAAAATACACCTATGAGTAAGCTTCCTAAAAAAAATCATAAAATTTTGCTAACTTTTCCCATAAATTTCAATTGCAGTAGAAATTTATTTAAAAGTTTGAAAATCTAGTATTTTAGCTAAAAAATAGTTTTCAGAAAAGCACTCAAATCGCTCTAAATCGTCGAAATATGCAATAAAATACCATTTAGGTCATTTTTTGATATTTTATGTTTCATGTATTTTTGAAAATAATATGAAATATTCTATAATAATATTATTTTTATAGATTTTTTAAATGATTTTTAAAAATATGTAAATAATAATAAATATTAAAATGCTATAAAACTTGATTTTATTGCATTTTTGACGATTAAGGCATTTCAAGTTTTCTGAAAAACTATTTTTAGATAAAATATACCTATGAGTAAGCTTCCTAAAAGAAAATCATAAAAGTTTGCTTACTTTTCCATAAATTTCAATTGCAGTAGAAATTCT
>WNWK01047886.1:0-13753 GCA_009830355.1 Cherax destructor
TTAAGTCACACTATGTTTTTAACTATCACACTACTTTTAAGACTCACATGCAGCTTTCTCCACCTGACCCAGCATTCTCCACTGACTGTACCCTATATATCTCCATGTTTCTCATTTTCCAGGTAGATCTGTCTGTGACTCGATAAAGCCCTGCGTGGGCGAAACGTTGTCAATAAAGGATCACATTATACTGCTTATGTGTTTATTTTTCCATTGTGTCGGTATTTTATACCATTTATTTCCAAGAGTGACAGTGATGACAGAAGAGTGACAGTGATGACAGAAGAGTGACAGTTATGACAGCAGTGGCAGTGATGACAGCAGTGACAGTGATGACAGAAGAGTGACAGTGATGACAGAAGAGTGACAGTGATGACAGAAGAGTGACAGTGATGACAGAAGAGTGACAGTGATGACATAAGAGTGACAGTGATGACAGAAGAGTGACAGTGATGACAGAAGAGTGACAGTTATGACAGCAGTGGCAGTGATGACTGCAGAGTGACAGGGATGACATTTTGTTGCCTCCCAGATCAGTGGTTCCCCACTTTCCCTTACAGTGACCTTGCTGGTCTTGTTAGTTGTCATAGTGAGGAGTGGTCACAGTGAGGAGTGGTCATAATGAGGTGTGGTCATTTATCAACTTGTCGGTTCTCTGAACCATTCATTAAGAACATAAGAACATAAGAAAGGAGGAACACTGCAGCAGGCCTGTTGGCCCATACTAGGCAGGTCCTTCACAATCCATTCCACTAACAGAATATTTGCTCTACCTAATTTTCAATGCTGCCCAAGAAATAAGCTTTGATAATTCTATTTACTTCATGTGCAAATCCCACTCCAAATCCAACCCTCTCACTCATGAATTTATCCAACCTAAATTTGAAACTACCTAAGGTCCTAGCTTCAATAACCTACTAGGCAGACTATTCCACTCATCAACTACCCTATTTCCAAACCAATACTTTCCTATATCCTTTCTAAATCTAAACTTATCCAACTTGGATCCATTATTGCGGGTTCCTCTTGGAGAGATATCCTCAAGACCTTATTTATATCCCCTTTGTTAATGCCCATTTTCCACTTGTATACCTCGATCATGTCTCCCTCATTCTTCGTCTTACAAGTGAATGTAATTTAAGGGTTTTCAATCTTTCTTCATACGGAAGATTTCTAATGCTATGTATTAATTTAGTCATTCTACACTGAATGTTTTCTAACGAATTAATATCCATTCTGTAATATGGAGACCAGAACTGAGCTGCGTAATCTAGGTGAGGCCTTACTAATGATGTATAAAGCTGTAATATAACCTCTGGACTTCTGTTGCTAACACTTTGATATAAATCCCAGTAATCTGTTAGCCTTATTACGTACGCTTAGGCATTGCTGTCTGGGTTTAAGGTTGCTGCTTACCAGTTCTACGTTATTTAACTTATAAGTGCTTGGGTTATGGACACTCCCGAGCTTCAGAACTTTGCATTTATCTACATTGAACTGCATCTGCCACTTTTCTGACCAGGAATTGAGTCTGTCTAAATCCTCCTGAAGTTCCCTGACATCTACGTTAGAATCAATTATCCTACCTATCTTCGTGTCATCGGCGAATTTGTCATATCACTAGTAATTCCCTCATCAAGGTCATTGATATATATTATAAACAACAACGGCCTAAGACTGATCCCTGTGGAACACCACTTGTTACAGATCCCCACTCGGATTTAACCCCATTTATGCACACTCTCTGCTTCCTATTGGTGAGCCATGACTCGATCCATGACAGCACTTTTTCCCCAATGCCATGAGCTGCTACTTTCTTTAACAGTCTCTGATGTGGTACTCTATCAAAAGCCTTACTAAAATCTAAATAAACAATATCGAATTCTTTATCGTGATCAACAGCCTCAAAAGCTTTACTAAAGAAGGTTAATAAATTAGATAGGCAGGAACGGCCCCTCGTGAATCCATGCTGAGTATTATTAATCAAATTATGGTTATCTAAATGGCTTCTAATAATATCAGCTAACATCCTGTCTGACACAGCAACATCTTGGGAGCTTAATACAGGGAATTCTTCACTTGGGCATGACCTACTTCCACATTGGACAAATGTCGGTATTGTATACCACTCTTGTACAAATGTGACACCACCTACGACTTCTGCACCTCTCCTGCCTACGGTATATAAGCTGCTTCCTAGCACATATGCTGTATTCTGTTCAAGATTGATGGACTGACAACATCGACTCAAGGTTGAGGGACTGACCACCTCAAACTCCTCCTGTTCTTCACGATTCTCCTTTGTATGGACTGATGAAGCCACTGTGTGGCGAAACGTTTCCTCAATAAAGATACCCAAGTGTTGCATATGTGTCTAATTTATCAACTTGTCGGTTCTCTGAACCATTCATCTACAAGGGTGGTCATAGTAAGGGTGGTCATAGTGATGAGTGTGTTTGGTGCTTTCCCTAGTTCTGTGTCTCCAGAGGTCCATCTGTGTCCCCTCAGATGAACTTCCTTTCTCACTTTCCAAGGTGACTTCATAGTCAGATGTGGTCATAGCCAGATGTGGTCATAGTTAGGTGTGGTTATAGTTAGGTAAGGTGTTACGCTCCTCGTCATAGCTTGTCACAAGAGTAATTTATTTCACTTAATATTATAATCAAAGTTTCTTTAATAAAGCTAATTAAAGATTCCCCTAGTTTATAATATTAAGTGAAATAAATTACTCTTGTGACAAGCTATGACGAGGAGCGTAACACCCCCCCTCGACGACTAAGTGTCGCACCAAAAGAACAAACTAGAAGCCTTCCATTTGACACTAATTTTATATATTTATTTCTTTCCTTTAAAGCCAATATCTTCATGCGTCACCATACAATAGAAGTGAGAAGCAGTCATTTTTAAACTTCCCTCCTGTAAGGAAGATCCACAATAGTGATCTTAGGTGTCGCTTTGTAGCAGAGGATGTCAGCGGAAGGCAGCAAGAGTGACAGCTATAGTGGACAATTATTAGCATCCGCTTTTAAATCTATCATCCTCAGAGTTCTCCTGATGTTACACAACAATCATATGGCTGTAGATGAAACAAAAAATTACTATTAATAAACATAATATATGAAGTGCCAAAAAGGAAAATTTAATTTTACTTTACTTTTTAGAAAAGAAAACCAAGACCAGTACTAGGGACGAGACAATGCATCGGCTATTACGTTATCTTTGCCACGTACATGGCTAACACTTATAGAGAAAGGTTGAATTCTAAGAGCCCATCTTTGGATGCGGGCATTCTTTGCCTTCATGGAATTTATAAAAGTCAAAGGATTATGGTCCGATCTTACTACTATTTTGTGATGGGTAGTTCCAAGATATACCTCAAAATGCTCCAAAGCTAATACTAGAGCTAAAGCCTCCTTTTCCACTGTGGCATAAGTTAACTGGTGAGGTTTTAACTTAGCGGAAAAATAACAAATAGGATGTAAGAGGTCTGGGGAAGAGGAGGAAGATTGTAGAAGGACAGCTCCGACTGCGTAACCGCTGGCGTCAACATGCAACACAAAGAGAAGGGCGAAGTCAGGACTCTGCAGTACTGGAGAGGAACCCAGCAATCTTTTCAAGCGATTAAAAGCTAGATCACTTTCTGAAGTCCAATTGAATGTAATTTTGGAACTTGTTAACTCGAAAAGGGGTGCCGCCACTTGAGAGAAATTGGGACAAAACCGGCGGTAATAGCCGGCCATGCCCAAAAACCTTTGCACCCCTTTCCTGTCTTTAGGAACAGGGAAGTCTAATATGGCTAGAATCTTGGCGATCACTGGAGTTACAATTCCCTGTCCGATGTTAAATCCTAAGTACTTTATTCGAGCTTGCCCGAATTCACACTTAGCTAGGTTTATTGTAAAATTATGTTCCTCTAGTTTCTTTAAAAGAGCTTCCAGTCGAATAACATGCTGGTCCCACTCGTCACTAAATACGACCAAATCATCCAAATATGCTTCGACGCCCTCTAAGTCGTAAGTTAGGGTATTCATAAGCCTCTGAAATGTAGAGGCTGCATTGCAGAGGCCGAATGGCATAACCAAATAGTTGAAAAGCCCACCAGGCACCGTGAAGGCGGAAATTTCTTGGGCACGAGACGATAAGGGTACCTGATAGTAACCGCGCAACAGATCTAATCTGCTGACATACTTCGCCCTGGAGACTCTGTCTATCAAATCATCCACTCTTGGAAGTGGGTATCCGTCAGGCAAGGTCACAGAATTTACCTTTCGGTAATCCGTGCACATTCTGTACGACCCGTCAGGTTTAGGCACGAGAATGCATGGGGACGCCCAGGGACTTCTGCTCCGCTCAATTAACCCATGCGTCAACAAAAAATCGATTTCCTGACGTAAAACACTACTCTTCATTGGGCTAGTCCGATAAGGGGCTTGCTTAATAGGAGTAGCCCCTTGCACGTCTACATCATGCACACCAAGGTTGCACTGCTGGGGAATATCTCCAAATAGACGCTTATAAGTACACAACAGGTTACCGATCTCTCGTCCTCTATCATTTCCCAAGTTACTTAGAAACTTATCTAGTGAGTTCATCACTTCCGAATTTTTCAGTCTCACTTCTACAGTTCGAGAACAGTCTTCTATATTTGAATCTTCCTCTTGAGGCAGAATCGTTGTAATGGGGAATACTCCTTCATGATATTTCTTCAAGTGATTAATATGATAATTGTGCGTGGATTTCTTTTTACCTGGAGTCTTCACTAAATAATTTACATCACCCATTTTTTTTTCTATCACCATAGGTCCCTCGTAATCGGGGTAAGAGGGAATAATAGAGGTCCATCTTTACAACCTTCAAGTGCATAGGGTTCCCCAGAGGGGTTTTCAAAAACACAGGGCTCTTTGCAGATTCCTCCCATGCCCAAATCATTCCCGACAAGTAAATCCACCAACTTGATGGGAAAGTCTGCATCAGAAACTCCTACCACTGCATACCCTTGGTAAGAATCTAGATTCACATATACTCTGTGCAGGGGAACCCTAGTGATTGTTCCACCGTAAGCTTCTACTAGAACATCCAAATGGGTATAAGTGGAGTCACTCAGAGGAAGAACTCCTTTCCTCAACAGAGTTAAATAACTGCCAGTGTCTCTATACGACACTAAGTCCACCAGTTGGGACTCAGTAATCCCGACCTTACCCTTAGAAAAATAAGGGAGCATTGCCTCTGTTATTTCCTTTGTAAACATACTAGAGGGAATTAGTCATCTAGTATTAGAAGACGGTCCAAGTGAATCTTGCTCCCTCCGAGGACTTGTTCCTTTCAATTTAGCAGACGACGTCATTTGTACTGGGACAGTCTCCAGAACCTGACGCTTACGGTCCCGATCTAACTGGAAACAGAAATTTCTCGAGTGGCCTGGTATCTGACAATAAGAGCAGAAAGGCCTCCTCTTAGATTTATCTATCTCGTAATAAGGCTTTGAGCCCTTTTCTTTAGCAGTATTAGAGTCAGAGCGATTGTAGAAATTTGCCTTACGAGGAGGGGACTTCTGCTGAATTTCGTATCTAGGATGATACAGTTTATCCTTAGGGAAAGATTGTCTGACCTCTCTAGACGGTTTTTCCCTCGTCAAATGAGAAGATATTTCAAAGTGGTCAGCCAAAGAAGCAGAAGCTAACACATCTGAAGTCTGATGCTCGATCAAAAATTTACGCACTTCCCCCGTCAGTGCGTTATGAAATTCCTCCTGAAGTATGAGTTGAATCAGCCTTTCCATTGAATCGCATCCGGACGACCTCAACCACCTTTCGAGAGCTACTTTTTTCTGCCGGGCAAAATCTACCCACGTCTGTCCAGGTTGTCTTCGTAGAGTGCGGAACGTTTTTTGATAACTCAGTGGGAGTAAGTCATACGCCTTCAAAATTACTTTCTTGACTTCATCATAATCTATATACTTATCGTACGGAAGAGTCGCCGTGCAGGTTTGCGCCTTGCCAGTCAGGGTCGTGTGTAGCAATGTAGCCCAGTGCTCCCGAGGCCACTGCATGCTTCTTGCTTGATTTTCGAAAGTATCGAAGTAGGTATCCAAATCCTCTTCAATGAACCTAGGCACCAACAAGGCTGCTTTGTGTAAGTCGAAAGACAAGGTTGGAGGATCTGACGATTTCCTCTGTCTCTCAGTTCGTTGCCTCTCATACCGGATATTTTCCCTCTCAAACTCCTCCTTGTAGAGTTGGCGTTGTGCTTCTAGTTGAGCCGTCTGTAATGTTATCAAGTGTTCCATCCGTCGAAAATGTTCTAGAGAGAGAGGAGTCAGAGGCATTGGCGAAGTTGAGGGAGGAAGTCCCTCTGGTCGAGTCTTACTGCGAGCTCCTTCTCCTGTCGTCGGCACACCACCACGGCTTGGTGACGGGCTTTCAGATACCAAAGTCTCTTTACCTGGCTCTGGTGGCCATTTATCCTGAGACATACCCTCGGCTCCTGGTGCTAACACACTACCCGCCAAAAATGAAGCGGCAAGGTTCATAGGGACTGATGTGGTGCCTTCCATTGACGTCTCTAGATTTTCGTCTCCTGGAGGAAAATGTTCCCTTGGGCGTGTTGGTGTCTCTTCATTAGGTTCCGACATCTGGGGAAGGTCTGATGGAATAGGGAACAATATATTCCGTATTATGGAGCGGACAGTCTCTGCCATATACCGATTGTTATATGTGACTCCCAGATACTTAGCAACCTGCCAGCACGTCTGCAGTTTTAAAGCCCCCAGTCTATCTGGAGTTAAATCGCACACTAACTGCTGTATTTCAGGATCCATATTGGGAAACTAGTTAGTAGCTCCCGGACAGGCCCCCACTTGTTACGATTCGAACCTTCGTCTAGGGGCCGGTTACACTTCGTAACAATATCACTTTGATAAGAAACTTAGAATCAGGTAATAATGAGAGTTCAACAAGCCTTTTCCGTTTTTTATTTAAAACCTTAAATGCTTATCTGAGGTATATAACAAGATCACTTTAATATCTCATCGTCCGATCCTTTTCAATCACAAAATTAGAGTATGTATAAAAGTGCTTAATTTAACACTTTCCATAAAAATAATAGTATTTACAAGAGCGCTTATAGGAACACCACAACCAGTGTCAATAGACACACAAACACTTTAGATTCTATGTATATACACCCGGTTAGCATAGTTCTCTCGAGTATCACTTAGAAGATATTATAATACGTCACTGAATTTCACAACAAATTCCTATGATGATAATCCGACAGGTTCTTAGCAAACAGTTCCTCTAAAGAGTAAGAGCGCTTAATCCAAAGTATCGATTAAGAGCTGAGCCAATCTTCAACATGTCAGAGGTGAGAGAGAACTCAATTGCAGAGCTATTAAGGTAATGCTCACCGTACCAGGGGTGAGAGAGAACTCAATTGCAGAGCTATTAAGGTAATGCTCACCGTACCAGGTGATAGCCGGCGGTAATAGCCGGCGGTAATAGCCGGCCATGCCCAAAAACCTTTGCACCCCTTTCCTGTCTTTAGGAACAGGGAAGTCTAATATGGCTAGAATCTTGGCGATCACTGGAGTTACAATTCCCTGTCCGATGTTAAATCCTAAGTACTTTATTCGAGCTTGCCCGAATTCACACTTAGCTAGGTTTATTGTAAAATTATGTTCCTCTAGTTTCTTTAAAAGAGCTTCCAGTCGAATAACATGCTGGTCCCACTCGTCACTAAATACGACCAAATCATCCAAATATGCTTCGACGCCCTCTAAGTCGTAAGTTAGGGTATTCATAAGCCTCTGAAATGTAGAGGCTGCATTGCAGAGGCCGAATGGCATAACCAAATAGTTGAAAAGCCCACCAGGCACCGTGAAGGCGGAAATTTCTTGGGCACGAGACGATAAGGGTACCTGATAGTAACCGCGCAACAGATCTAATCTGCTGACATACTTCGCCCTGGAGACTCTGTCTATCAAATCATCCACTCTTGGAAGTGGGTATCCGTCAGGCAAGGTCACAGAATTTACCTTTCGGTAATCCGAGTGAAAGGATTGACTTTGGCGAGTTCTTGGTAGATGTCTCCCTTTACAGTTGGAGCTCTGGTGATTGATTTGTCTCCCTCTCTGTTGGACATTCCTCGTAGTACCTGTAACCTTTCAGTCATTTTGTGAGTCACTGCTGTCCTGGGACGAAGCATATCATTCTAGTTAGTATTGTGTATTAAAAGGATACAAGTTATGACATTTTGGAACATAACCTACTCTAAAGTTCCTTAATGTTCGTTGCAGATTAATGTGGACTTCATTAATCTGTTCTGCAGCCTTGCTGTTGGCATTGTTGGTTCAGCTACTGTTCTAGCTGTTAATACTGGTGCCTCTGTGCGATTTCTGCATATAGAAATCTTTTTAGTACTATTCTTATTGTCTGTCTTGCAGACATTAAAAGCTAATATGAGAAGCAAAGCTCATGTTTGTTCAAGCTTTTATGGAAGCAATGTGCGGTGTGAGATTATCACCTCTGGTCCTCCTGAACAAGTGTTCAGCGGAGATGAGGAAGAAAAAAAAACTGAGGGCTACTCTTACAGAGAGAAGTCAGGGTGACACATTATAGTCACAGGTGATATGTTAGTCACGGGTGACTCCACACAGAATTCTTCAAAGAATTTTCCTAAAGGAAGTAGGAAAGGAGATGTCTAACTACTGTCAGAGACATTAACAAGTGCTCTTGACAGGATGTTAAGCCAGAAAAGTCACTGGTTGAGTCGGACTTGTCAAAGGAACTTATGGCAAGCGACATGTGTTTTCTCGTATTGCTTTCCTCATGTGTGAGCCAGCGATTGTCTTCCTGTCTGTTATTGGGAGTCATTGCTCCAGCAAGTTGTGTTGTGACTCAGCTATGAGGACGCTTAGAGAAGCGGCTCGTCTGAACCTTAAGACATGCTTTGAAAAACTACGGTTTTCTAGCCATATTGTCTCGTGCTGCTGCATTTCTTCTGAGTATCTCGTTTGGAACTCCTTCGTCGCCTGGAAGTCATTTTGGAGGTATTCATGTCCAGTAGACTGACATGAATGTAGAGACGCGACCGACACTTCAGGAAGAGTCAGATGCTCTTCGTATTTACTTCAAGACGTCTTCATTCGTGATGCCTGAGTATAGGTTTCACTCCCAGCATTAGTGTTTTCTGCATGCTTCCTGACACACTAGTCTCTATGCTACAAGCTAGTCCCTGAGCAGAAGTTGGTATACTTCTGACACTAGCCTCTATAGTACAAACTAGTCCCTGAGCAGGAACCTGTCTTCGCTTCCTGACATACTATCCTCTATGCTACAAGCTAGTCCCTGAGCAGAAGTTGGTACACTTCTGACACACTAGCCTCTATAGTACAAGTTAGTCCCTGAGCAGGAGTCAGCATATACTTCTGACACACTAGCCTCTATATTACAAGCTAGTCCCTGAGCAAAAGTTGGTATACTTTTGACACACTAGCCCCTGTTTAATAAGCTAGTCCCTGAGCAGAAGTCTGCATCCGTCTGACATACTAGTCTGACAAACTAGTCCCTGAGCAGACGTCTGCTTATTTTTCCACTAAACTGGTGAGTATTGGAGCAGAACTTGATTGACGGTTCTGCCTTGTAAGTCTGGTGCGGATGACACTGGTGGAGCAGTGTCATGAGTATAAGTCAGCGCCCTTCTGACATACTAGCCTGACAAACTAGTCCCTGAGCAGAGGTCTGCTGGTACTTCCGCCAGATTGGTATATTGGTGAGTCTCTCTTTGAGTAGAAAATGGCTATATGCTGCATGTACGTGGAAGGTTTCAGAATATTGAGGATATGAAGGTGAGGTGCGTATGTGTGAAAGGCAACGCTGCCCCCACCTGGGTTCATCTTCCATTTGATTCGTCATCACCCTCGTCTGTGTTCATCGCTGTGTTGGCGCCGTGTTCTTGGTTGCCACGTACGCCACTGTTCAACAGTGTCTGGCCCACAGTTTGTGGCCCGTTTGTATAAAAAGCTTCGGCAGTTGATGCTTAGCCGACTGTTCAAATCACCCTGACTGTTTCTCTGACTTCAGTAAACTTCATCGAGCTAGCGTTTTGATTGAACATGTGTTAATTATATGTTCATGGTGTATCTGTGTCAAGCTGTCTGTGAATGTTATTTATATGTTCATCATTTATCTGCTGGTGTCAACTTTTAGTGTTTAGCAAACGGTTGCTATTTAGAAAATTATTATTGAAAAGAATTTCAAGAGGTAATGTCTGAGGTGTCACAACCTCTTTACTTTTCCGGTCTTGGAGCAGTGTGGTGAGCTCCCGATACCGGACTCGCTTATTCCTCCAGGTGCTCAAAATTGCACTATCTCTGCAGGGTGCTTCTAGAGATGTACTTAACAATCGTTTGATTTCTATAAAAGTGAGCTGAGTGGAAATATGCTGGACGGTTCCTTCGTTGTCTCGCCTTGCAGGTAATTGTTTGACTTGTTCATGATAGTTGCAGAAGGAATCCCGCTCCTTCTCGTAGAGCTGCTGGAGGTCCAGTCTTCACTCAGATTCTGGTTAGTTTTCTTCCACTTGGTATATGGACAGGTACTGGTGCTACAAGTGCACCTCCCTCGTAGTGTTGTGTGGTCTCAGTAAACGTTTCCTCATGGTCGAGGTCCAAGAGCTTGTCTGTGGGTGACTGCTCTTGTGTGGTCTTTAAGTTTGTACTTGACTTTGTTGAAAGAGGAGTTGATGTCCATCCGACCTGAGCGATCGAGGGACCCCCCCCCTTATCCTACACACACAAACCATGTTTTTTGTCTATACCTTCAACTTAAATCATATAAGCTGACGCTTTGTTGCGTCCTTGATTGTAATTGAGAATTTAAAAGTAAAGTTACTAAAGTACTTGATGGTTAGTTCCATAGAGTAACTTCTTATTAGTCCATTTATTTATCTATATACGTATTCTCATGTTTAATGTTTTTTTTGTATTTCAACAGTTATGAGGTTACGTGTTAGCTAGACTGATGATGCGGAGTGTTGAGCTAAGGTGGAGTGTCATGACCACTCTTCAGTTATACACCTTGAAGCCACTCCAGCTGCTAGGATAGGATTATCACTTCTTTACTGCTGCCTTCCATGATTCTCCAAGTACAAAAGCAAGTTATGCCTGGCTGCTATATCGGCGATGCCTGTACCATCACAACATTAACCTGGCGTTGTATGGAGTCCCAGCACTGTTAACTACACTGCCCTTGTATGGAGAAGAATTAGTTATCAAAAATGGAGAAGCAGTAATACTTTGTCTTTGTTTATATGTTAAGTGAGCGTATCTCCTGTGTAGAGATAAATTTGGACATCAAGTAAAAAGGTTCTAAAAACTTTATCATTATTGTGTTCATATTCCAGTAATTTTACTATGTAGGAGGTTTTTGGCTTCTGATATTCTGTTTGGTGCGACCTGTGGTCGTGAGGGGGAGGTGTTACGGCTATACCCTTGACCAATATTTTATATTGTGTGTATTTTTATCGTAATAGTATATTGGAGATATTTCAGTTATTAGCTAAAACGAAAATGTCTTACTTTATACTATTATTCGATTTAGCTATGTTTTAGGTAGGTTGTTACATTGTAATTTTATGTTTTACAATGTTAAAGTTTTACTGTGCCGGTCATGTAGTGGGAGACCACTAGTCATACTCCCGGTTGGGAGTGGATGTGTAAACCTACTCCCTGTTGGGAGAGGGTTTACACATCCACTCCCAACCGGGAGTATGACTATAATAATTTGTCAGGATCATCTGAGGCCCTGATCGTAATAAATGGGGGCCTCTGTCCGGGATGTTTGATCCAAGGTAAAAGGAGAGATGATCTGGATGAGAGATGATCTGGATGATACTGTTCTCGAACTGTAGAAGTGAGACTGAAAAATTCGGAAGTGATGAACTCACTATTTCTTCACGATTCTCCTTTGTATGGACTGATGAAGCCACTGTGTGGCGAAACGTTTCCTCAATAAAGATACCCAAGTGTTGCATATGTGTCTAATTTATCAACTTGTCGGTTCTCTGAACCATTCATCTACAAGGGTGGTCATAGTAAGGGTGGTCATAGTGATGAGTGTGTTTGGTGCTTTCCCTAGTTCTGTGTCTCCAGAGGTCCATCTGTGTCCCCTCAGATGAACTTCCTTTCTCACTTTCCAAGGTGACTTCATAGTCAGATGTGGTCATAGCCAGATGTGGTCATAGTTAGGTGTGGTTATAGTTAGGTAAGGTCATAGGTGAAGTCATAGTTCGGTGAGGTCATAGTCAGGTGTGGTCATAGCTAGGTGTGGTCATAGTTATGTGTTGTCATATTTAGGTGAGGTCATAGTTAGGTGAGGTCATAGTTAGGTTTGGTCATAGTCAGGTGTGGTCATATTCAGGTGTGGTCATATTTAGGTGTGGTCATAGGTGTTGTCATAGTTAGGTGAGGTCATAGTTAGGTGAGGTCATAGTTAGGTGAGGTCAAAGTCAGGTGTGTGTGTGCGTGTGTTTGCTTCCCCAAGTTCCATGTCTCCAGAAGTCCATCTGTGGGCCCTCAGATGAACTCCCTTCCTCACTTCCCCAGGTTCAGCGGGTGTGACCCCTCCCCAGTGACCTTGTTGGATGGTAACTTAGTCTTGTCTAGCTGGTCTACTGCCGAGACTGTCCAGGTGGGTGGAATTACAGGACACAGTTTTCTGTGTGTCACCTCCTGTTATTCCACCCACCAAGACAGCCACGAACAGTAGACCAGCTAGACGAGACTAAGCTGCCACCCAACTCGGCCACCAAAATGAGGTTACTATGTAAAAATTTTGGAGCTGTATTTACGTTTCATGTTTTGAAAATATTTTTTTTTCATTTATGCAGCTCTACACAAACACACACACACATACACACACACACGCACAGAGAGAGCTGATAGACCTGGTTCATTACTCTTATACTGCATTTTTATTTGATGTTCCAGTATATTACTGCATTGTTTTTTCTGCTATTGCTTTACTGTCACCTTTGTGGAATGAGGCTACATCCGTTGTTTTTAATGACTGAGACAATTTCGTGTCTAGGCTCCCACTCCATAAGCTCCACATACTCTCACGCAAAGCGGACTTTCTTCTCTCCCAAACAAAGTTCTCCCGTGAAGTCTCTTGTTCTTTGCGATCCCTATTTCCATTCCAGAAAAATCTTAAGAACCCCCTCCGTCCTCTAGATATAAATTTTGCTTTTCGTCTGACTAATACACATCACAGTTATCTTGTACATACTCCTACTCTTTATGTCGCTGATGTTTCTGAGTTGTCTCTATTTCGTGTTCCTCTTGTCATCTCCAATACTTTGGCGAAACTGGAGGCTTCCTCTCTGAGGGAATTGAAAACCAAAGATGAGTTCGGCTTGCCGACACCAACAATACTTTGTTCTGTTAAGTCAGAAATCACAGTCGTCCCATTAATTGGTCTTCTGCTTAAACCGTCTACGCTTCTTCTAGCCTTCAAAGACGCCGTCGTGCTGAATCAGTCCTCGTATACAAGTTTCTTAGCATAACGTTTAGTCATGGAATTGTTTTTGTAGATTCCTGTCTTTCTCAATATATTGTTAAATGTTGTAATCTTCAGAACACTGGTGACTTGACCTGATCTCTGCCGCCTCTTCCACTTCTTTCCTCTTGATCTTGTGTTGTGATCTGTGATGTACAGAAGTTAGCATATACTGTACCATGAATTGCCTGTTCACATTA
>WNWK01047887.1:0-13753 GCA_009830355.1 Cherax destructor
CTGTGGCTACCCTGATTGTGCCATGGTCTGGATGTTCTGTGTCGCCTCCTACCCTTTAGGTGGTATGCCTGGCAATATAAGTTATAGCACTGTCTTTCCTGAATTAATGTGTGGCACATTTCAGGGTGGATAAACTTACAGGACGGGAGGTTTTATTTGCCTGTTTTCATATGGGAACGGCATTTTCTGGGGTGATCATAATTGCATGTCCCATCTGTTTCCCAGATTTTCCATGCCTGCAGATACCAAGTTCATAATATTCACATAGGCCTGGTTTCCATTTACCCTGTTTTTTTGTGACTGTTCCCCATTGGTGGGTGTGTTCCTGTCTCTTGTCTGTCTTCATTACTAGTGCTAACAATGGAGCCTTCAACTGTTTCCGGTAATTTATCTTCAGTATTTCCCTGGGCATCCCCTTGTTTACTATCTACCTTGTTATTGCTAGTTTGTAACACTGTTTTGTGTGTGTCCTTATCTACACCTGTTTCCCCATCATTTATTTCACTAGAGCTACTGTCCCTTTTCAGGTCACCATCATTTATTTCTCCATTCTTAAATTTACTGGCTACCATTTCAACATCTGTACCAGGGGCGGTAGCACCATCTGGCCCTGATTTTTTACTTTCCCAACTGTTATAGAAAGCTGTCATGTTTTTTATGAAGTCCGATTTGGTGTTGTCATCTTTTAATATCGATGTGATTTTATTCCACACTTCGGTCTCATTTGGACATACCCAAAAACACTTCCCTTGTTTAATATCTCGGGTAGTAGTCTTGAATGTCTACACAAGGGGCGTGGCAGCATTTACCACAAAAGTTGCATGTAATCCATGCAGAGGAACGTTTGCTTGTTAGTTTGCATACTACACAGGGTTTCATGATTGATTTTGTTGGTTGCTTTACTGTATATTCTACTAATAGGTTCCCTGAAGTGGTGATCCGTCTATTTGTATCCTATCTATTTTATTTGCATGTGTAAGTGTTTGGACAATCTTACCTCATAAAAGTTATTCTTATTGTTATTGTTTGGGTGTTTGATAAGGTCCCCTAAAACTCCGTCCGCTTATTGAATCCGGACATGGATACCAGTTTTGAATCCAGTCAATGGTTCCCTTATTTCTTGGATCTGACGAGTTATTATTATTGTGTATTATTATTATCATTAATAATATGGCGTCCTCAAGACTAATAAGACACACTTAGTGATTTTCATGTGTACCTGCACACCAGCACTGTAAGTTTATTTAGGTACACATAAGTACGTATAATTATCAGAGTACAGTAGGGCCCCACTTATACGGCAGGTTAGGTTCCAGGCTAGTGCCTTAGAGCAGACATTGCCAAAAAGTGGAATGACATTTTTTTTTCACTTCTAAATGCATATAAATGCCAGACAACACGCTTACACTAACTTATATTAAGTTAGCAATAGCACTAGTCATTAAAAAAACACAATAAAAAGTAAAATACACACAGAGTACACTTATTACTTACCTTAAACTATTAACATTGATGTGTGAGAGGTGAGTGGCAGGACATTGTCTAAAACAAGTAAAACATTAAAAGAATTTTGTTTTCCTTGCAGTAAGCCTCAACTGTAGGCTTAAAATAGTCTGTGAACCAATTTATTAAAAGTAAGTTTATTCAGGTATACACAAATACAGTTACATAGAATTATCATACATAGCAGCATATGTGTAGAAAACCTAGGATAACCCAAAAAGTCAGAGTGACTTATTTCCATTGGGGTCCATTTAATACCTTAATATTATACACTCATATCAGACATTGACAGGGATATAAGCCACAGTGCTGTGTCTTCCTTTGCAGATGACACCCGAATCTGTATGACAGTGTCCACCGTTGAAGACACTGCAAGACTCCAAGCAGACATAAACCAAATCTTTAAATGGGCTGCAGAAAACAATATGAAGTTCAATGATGAGAAATTTCAATTACTCAGATACGGAAAACGTGAAGAAATTAAAATCTCATCGGAGTACAAAACTAATTCCAACTACACAATAGAGCGAAAAACTAATGTCAAAGACATGGGAGTGATCATGTCAGAGGATCTCACCTTCAAGGACCATAACAATGTAGCAATTGCATCTGCTCGAAAAATGACAGGATGGATAATGAGAACCTTCGAAACCAGGGATGCCAAGCCCATGTTGACACTTTACAGGAAGCTTGTTCTATCTAGGCTGGAATATTGCTGCACACTAACTGCACCTTTCAAGGCAGGTGAAATTGCTGACCTAGATAATATGCAGAGAACCTTCACCACACGCATAAGTGCGATAAACCACCTCAACTACTGGGAACGCTTGAAGTTCCTAAACCTGTACTCTCTAGAACGCAGGCGGGAGAGATACATTATTATATACACATGGAAAATTCTCGAGGGCTTAGTACCAAACTTGCACACAAAAATCACTCCCTACGAAAGCAAAAGACTTGGCAGGCGATGTAACATCCCCCCAATGAAGAGCAGGGGTGCCACTAGCACGTTGAGGGACAACACAATAAGTGTGAGGGGCCCAAGATTGTTCAACTGCTTCCCAGCATACATCAGGGGAATCCCCCAACAAGCCCCTGGCTGTCTTCAAGCAGGCACTGGACAGGCACCTCAAGTCGGTACCTGATCAGCCGGGCTGTGGTTCGTACGTTGGACTGCGTGCGGCCAGCAGTAACAGCCTGGTTGATCAGGCTCTAGTCCAACAGGAGGCCTGGTCACAGACCGGGCCGCGGGGGCGTTGACCCCTGGAATTCTCTCCAGGTAGACTGTAGGAGTTTTATGTTATTATACTATAAAGGATATATACTAGGAATAAGCTTTCGAATTGGATTTATAATAAACAGGGAGGCTACCTTTTGAATAGTTCTT
The DNA here is from genome assembly GCA_009830355.1 of Cherax destructor. Classification (NCBI taxonomy): domain Eukaryota; kingdom Metazoa; phylum Arthropoda; class Malacostraca; order Decapoda; family Parastacidae; genus Cherax; species Cherax destructor. The sequence goes on from WNWK01047887.1 coordinate 2,891, forward strand.
TAGGGCCTAGGATTCTTTGAGTGATAAATTATCATAGGTTTTAACTTGCAATCCCCAGCAGCATTACCTCCTAGCAAGTGTTAGCTGACACTCTTGGGTTATCCTGGGTTCTCTACACATATGCTGCTATATGTAACTGTATTTGATGGCTATCTCAGCGATCAACATATACCTTGTTAGTAAGTTTATTCAGGTATACACAAATACAGTTACATAGATTATCATACATAGCAGAATATGCATAAAGAACCTAGGATAACCCAAAAAAGTCAGTTCACTGAGTTTAATCATTTCTAACTTGGCACTTAACAACAGAGGAGGGTAAGTAGGTACAAGTGGTATACTGTAAATTCCTACCACTGGATTTACATAGCAGTAGATGGCCGCCAAGGAATCTAACACACCACTTAACATGCCCTAAGATACAGCCACACTGCAACAAACAGGGTTGCATAGTAATATTTCTTTATGTCAAGGAGGAGAAATCTACAAAATGGAACATTGCAATTAGTGAATCCAAAAGAATATTTTACATTTTTCAATAATGGAATTTTCAAATTCTTTGAATAAAGAGCCTTCACTACAGTGAGAAGCCTTCACTGCAGCAAGGAGCCTTCACTGCAGCGAGGAGCCTTCACTGCAGCGAGGAGCCTTCACTGCAGCGAGGAGCCTTCACTGAAAGGTATGGAATAAGGAATAATTATAAACACAAATATTACTGTCTATTTATTAGGCTGCTTGTTGAAGCCTTAAAGGATTTTTTTCTATCTTTATAATGAAAAAACAATACAAAATTCAAACAGAAATAAAGATGAAAATTTATATACAGTAGACAGTCATTTAGCACGAGACTATGTTGCACATTATGGGTATTGCATGACTGAAGAATTGTGGCACATTATTATCTAACACGACATAAAAATGATATTACACAGTTCGCGGGAGGGGAAAAAATTTTGAGCGTGCGGTCGCCCACGGTGGGTTAAACCATAGTCAGTGGGGGAGTCCTACTGCTATCCCCCGCCACCTTCACCCACCCACGCATCCCTCCCAGCGTTCTGTATCGTTCATATGCATGCAGGACGACAATAATCGGGAAGCTCGCTGTGTTTATTTACATACATTTTCTCATTTTCATAAAACTACCAAGCAATCATGGCACCCAGTAAGCATACAAGTGTTCCAGCAAGTGACAAGAAAAGATTTAAGCATTCAAGTCTAGGAATTGCAAAGAAAATCGAGATATTAGATAAGCTTAAGAGTGGCTCACGTGTAGTGGATATAGTGAGGGCCTATGGCCTTAATGAAGCATCAGTTTGTGCAATTAGGAAGAATGAGGCAAATATACGAGCTTGTGTAATGAATAACCCAAAATGTGAGCTCATGAAAAGAATGACACGTAGGTCCCAACAAGTAAATAAAACAGAAAACTTGTTGCTTGAGTGGATCGAACAGAAAACAAAGGTGCACAACTTAATTTCCTCTTAATTAGGGAAAAGGCCATACAGTTGTTTAAAGCAGTGTGTGATAAGGAAGGAAGGCCTGAAAACGAGTGAATGTTTACCACAGGCTGGTTCAAGAACTTAAGTTGCATAATAAGTTATATAATATTAAGTTTTCTGGTGAAAGGGCTTCAGCTGATCATACAGCAGCAAGTAATTTCCCTGCTGAATTTCAGGAACTTATTTCTGAGGGTGGCTATGAGCCACATCAAGTGTTTAATTATTATTATTATTATTATAATCAAATAGAAGCGCTAAACCACAGGGGACAAGTGTTTAATGCTGACGAGACAAGTGTTTTCTGGAAGAAAATGCCAACACAAGCTTAAATCAGTCAGCAAGAGAAAAGTGCACCGGTCTTCAAGGCAGCAAAGGATCGCTTCACCTTGCTCCTTTGCAGTAATGCATCAAGTGATTTCAAGTGTAAGCCCATGGTTATTTACCGCTCTAAGAATCCTCGTGCTTTGAAAGGTGTGGATTAAAACACCTTACCAGTAATTTGGAGGTCAAACCAGTCAGCATGGATGACAGAGGAAATATTTATTGACTGGTTTAAGCATCACTTTATTCCTGAAGTAAAGTTTTACCTGCACAGCAAGAACCTTGCATTCAAGCCTCTCTTCATTCTTGATAATTCCCATACTCATCCAGAAGCTTTGCTGGATGGGACCCCACATATAAAAGTTGTATTTTTACCTCCTAATACAACATCTCTGATTCATCCACTGGACTGGGGAGTTATTCAAATATTCAAGTGTAACTACACAAAAAGAGTTATAAAAAAACTAGTTGCATCAATGGACTCTCAGTGGACCCCCGGTGTTCGTCCTGCTCAAAACACTCCCTTTTATGTAAGTGTATTTTTTTAAATGTTTTTATAAGTGTAGTTTTGGGGGTATAAAAGGACTAGTCTACTTTACATTATTTCTTAAGGGAATAAATTCGGTTGGTAATGGCACTTGAGCAGCATTCTGTTATGAAAAATGGACGAACACCGGGGGTCCACTGTGACTCCAACCTGGCAGTACCAAGCTTCTGGAGTAAATTTAACATTGCAGATGCCATCAGCTATGCTAGAAGTGCATGGAATAAAGTGCCCCAATCAACATTAAATGCAGACTGGGGAAAGTTATGGCCTTCTGTAGGTAATTCTTTCACTGGTTTTCCCTTCCTTGAGAGTGAAGTTCAGGAAATTGTTCGGCTGGCAAGGAGATTACCAAGTGATGATTTTCAAGATATGAATGAAGATGTGAATGAGCTCTTAGAAGATGATGATGAAGACAGGAGTCCAGAGGAAATGTTGGCAGAGTTCGATGCACAGATACAAGGGAGGGAGATAACAGAAGATGAAGAAGAACCTGAAGAAAAACATTTAACATTGCAGCAGTTACGTGAGCAGTTCCATAATATTGGTAAAATTGCAGACTTTTTCACTGAAGAGGACCCTGACAAAGCTAGAAGCAGGGCTTTGAAACGGGGTCTAGACCAGCTGATGATGCCTTACCGTCAGCTGTATAATGTAATGCAGAAAAAAAGAGCCCAGAGATCCATTACAGAATTTATGCACACTGCAATACAACCATCAACTTCAGTACCAGAACCTATACCATCCACTTCTACCGACAACCAACAACCATCCACCTCAGCCCAGTAGGGCCACACCATCCATATCCACTCTTCACAACCATCCACAAACATCATTACCCACAATTTAAGGTAAGAAATACTATTATTTCTATTGCATTTGTAGTCTTAAGCAGTAATATATCACGACAATGAACTACAATTACATATTCACCTTCAATTTTTGCAAGATTTGTTAGTCTAAAAAAAACTTGTTTGGCTTTTTGGGGACTCTCAGGAATGTAACCCTATTTTTCCCATAAGTTCTTTTAATTATCTAACACGAATTTATCTAGCACAACGTTTTTAGGAACGTAACTACCGTGCTAAATGACGGTCTACTGTATTTGCATTACAATTAAATCAACATACAATTCTTAGATGCTTATCATCAAACGCACATCATTATACATTTCTAATAATTTCAGCCATGTTTTCCAGGAAGTATAATGCTGGAAAAGTTCAGGAAATAAAAAAATATAATTTGTTTATTTGTCTAATTGATTAGTTGATGTACTTTTATTTTGGCCTCTCGGAGTCTTGCAACAAACTTTAGCAAAGAACAAGTTATAGCTCAACTTAATGTTTTTTTAGTAACATGGTTTTGTAAGTATGCTCAAAATGATAAAACAAGCAAACACAACAATTATATTTTTTCCGCAACTCGTGTATATACGGATAAACTAGAAGGTTAACTTAGAATTTGAGGAGGTCAGTTTTCATATCTTTGCTTCAGCCTACAGTATACTGTATATAAATACTGCTAAACATTTTATAGGAAAGATTTTGCAAACATTCATATTTCATCAATAATAAAACAGTAAAAATGGTTATGAATTCTTTTACAGTATACATTACAGACTAATTCTGCTTATAATAAAACTTTTTATGCAAATGTAAAAAATTCTTTCTAAATTGCAAAAAAACTATAAAAGTAATTAGTTAATTATAATGTAAATACCTGGGGCAGTCAGAAAGTTCCATGACTACATATACTTTCATTGCAAATAAAGTTGCATTCTGAATGTATATCTGGTGCTTTTAGATTTAGCCCCCTTAAAAGAAATCACATATTCTTCTATGATTAAAAACAGGAAGTGCATCATGCATTACAGAAAATATAGTTCACTCTATCATCATTACACACCACTGGCAGATGATGGAACATTACATACCACTGGCAGGAGATAATAGAACATTACACACCACTGGCAGATGCTGGAACATTACACACCACTGGCAGGAGATGCTGGAACATTACACACCACTGGCAGGAGATGATGGAACATTACACACCACTAGCAGATGATGGAACATTACACACCACTGGCAGATTATGGAACATTACACACCACTGGCAGATGATGGAACATTACACACCACTGGCAGATGATAGAACATTACACACCACTGGCAGGAGATGCTGGAACATTACATACCACTAGCAGGAGATGATGGAACATTACACACCACTGGCAGATGATGGAACAATGTTGAAACATTGTACATTATTATTATAATCAAAAGAAGCGCTAAACCAACATTGTACATTAAGATCATTCTCGGAACTCATTAATCACACCCAATGTCTATATTCCAGAGAAATCTTCCACAAGTGATAATTTTATAAAGCTTATACTGTATGTACACCTGCAAGACTTTTTAAGTAAACCTTTAAAAAATATGCAACTATATTTTATTAATTTTGATTGTCCAATTTGTAATCCTGCAAGTTGTCACAATTTAGTTGCAAGTTTCTGTAAAACTTTCATTTATTTATTTTTGATCTTATGGTATATTTATTTAATTAAAAAAGAAAAAGTATACTTTTGTAGATACAAATGATAGTCTGTGCATTATAACATTACAGACATGACCATTAACTTCTGCTCTAACATCTACAACATTTATTTTTCTGATGTTCATTATTATTGATATGACCCTGGGAACATTTAAACCAGATGCCTTGAGTAATTTTAACACCCATTTCACTTCTAATTCTTCTTTGATCATAGATAATTAAATAATCAGAAAGATTACCACATGTTTTTAAGAGGCTGAGGACCTCGCGTTCTTGTTCGATTGTAAACCTGTTTTTAGGATCAAAGATTACACACAGTTTCTCATGTACAACTTTCATATGATCACTCTTCTCTGCTTTGTATTCTTCTTCTAAGTACCAGAATGAAGGCAGTAGCAGCAGACGCTGTAGTTCACTGTTTACTCCCTCTATAACTTCAGAAGCTTCATAACATGTTAAATTCATTACATGCTTAACAAGTGTGTCCAACTGAAGATTGAGATGCCATACCTGAGATGATTTTAACTGAAATGACATTTTATGATGAGACTTTTTCATATATGCTTTTATCATACAAGCTTTTTTCAACACGTTAGCTTTGAAGTGAATGAGTTGTAATTCATTGTAAGTTAATGCCTGTGTATTTTGTGTTCTTTTGTGATCTGAATTCTGCTTCTTACTCATCTGTTTGGGTACCACCATGTTCATGGTGACCATAAGTGAGTACAGCTCTCTGGAGAAAAATTCCACAGATATAAAATCTGGAAAGCAAGAAGAGTACATATCAATTTTCAATGAGACTCAACCAACCATTCAAAATATGGATGACACAAAAGTTACAAAAAAAAAAAAAGATAAAATAATAGAAGATGAACATGTAAATATATTTAGGAATATAATGAGATGGAGAACAAACAAGAAGATAGAAAATTACTTTTTCAATTAAATAGACTTATTTAGATTATTATCCCTTTCACTGTCAGCTTGCAAGCCAGTGTCAGTCATTCCCAGTGCCAGTGTCAGTGTTAGTCCTGTTCCTCATCCTCATATCGGACATAGACAGGGATACAGTGGTACCTCGACTTACGATATTTTTTCATTCCAGAATGCTGTTCAAGTGTCATTACCAAACGAATTTATCTCCTTAAGAAATGTTGTAAAATAGACTAGTCCTTTTAGACCCCCAAAATTACACTTACAAAAGCATTTAAAAAAATAAACTTACATACAAGGGTGAGTTTGGGGACCATCGTAAGTCGAGGTACCACTGTATAAGCCACAGTGCCGTGTCTTCCTTTGAAGATGACACCCGAATCTGTATGACAGTGTCCACCGTTGAAGACACTGCAAGACTCCAAGCAGACATAAACCAAATCTTTAAATGGGCTGCAGAAAACAATATGAAGTTCAATGATGAGAAATTTCAATTACTCCGATATGGAAAACATGAGGAAATTAAAATCTCATCGGAGTACAAAACTAATTCCAACCACACAATAAGAGTGAAAAACTAATGTCAAAGACCTGGGAGTGATCATGTCAGAGGATCTCACCTTCAAAGACCATAACACCGTAGCAATCGCATCTGCTAGAAAAATGACTGGATAGATAATGAGAACCTTCAAAACCAGTGATGCCAAGCCCATGTTGACACTTTACAGGAAGCTTGTTCTATCTAGGCTGGAATATTGCTGCACACTAACTGCACCTTTCAAGGCAGGTGAAATTGCTGACCTAGAAAATGTGCAGAGAACCTTCACTGCACGCATAACTGCGATAAACCACCTCAATTACTGGGAACGCTTGAAGTTCCTAAACCTGTACTCCCTAGAACGCAGGCGGGAGAGATACATTATTATATACACGTGGAAAATTCTTGAGGGATTAGTTCAAAACTTGCACACGAGAGTCACTCCCTACGAAAGCAAAAGACTCGGCAGGCGATGTAACATCCCCCCAATGTGCCACTAGCACATTGAGAGACAACACAATAAGTGTCAGGGGCCCAAGACTGTTCAACTGCTTCCCAGCATACATCAGGGGGATTACCAACAAACCCCTAGCTGTCTTCAAGTGGGCACTGGACAGGCACCTAAAGTCGGTACCTGACCAGCCGGGCTGTGGTTCGTACGTTGGACTTCGTGCGGCCAGCAGTAACAGCCTGGTTGATCAGGCTCTGATCCAACATGAGACCTGGTCACAGACCGGGCCGCAGGGGCGTTGACCCCTGGAACTCTCTCCAGGTATACTACAGTCCCGTAATACTACGCCACAATTTTAACGTCTTCAAATCTGATGGGAGAGAGCTAGTAGGTCTACATATGAAAGAATGGGTCTGCGTGGTCAGTGTGTGCAGTATAAAAATAAATCCTACACCAAGCAGTGCATGAGAAAAAAACTCTGACCGTGTTTTTGGTTTAAAACGGAGACTTTGCGGTGCATTTTTGTATGGTATTTATGGTTGTATTCTTGATTTCTTGGTCTCATTTGATAGAATGGAAGATATATTACAGAAATAGAGATGATTTTGATTGGTTTCACGATGAAAAGTACCTTGAAATTGAGCTCAAATTAGCGGAAATGTTCAATTTTTGCCAATGTTAAAGAATAAACAAATGACATCACCATCCAATATGTGTCCAACTGGCCAGTCTAATACGCAATCACAAATGGGTTGACATTATTTATACAATTATTATAATAATGCAGTAGTCTGCATAACATTAAACCTATATTTTGTGTGAATAAAAATTCAAAATGGAAAGCAAGCGTAATACAAGAGGGGCCTGGAGACATGACTAATGAATAGAGAAAATGTTATTTTAATGCTAGGAATGTCTGCATTGTTTATTCTGGACCTTATTTTGAAATTGGCATCTTTTGAAATTTGTGTGAAATTGGCTAAATTGCAAATTTCTGATCACTTTATTGGGTAGTTGAAATCAATAAATGGGCAGTTTCTTGTACTCAATTGATAGAACTAATGGAGTTCTAGCGAAATAGCTACGAGTTTGGTCGACTGGAGCAATGGAATTGGTCGAAAATAGGGCTCAACGTGGGCAAAATCGCTGATGCGTAAATATAGCTGAGACTGCTAGCTTCGTGAGAGCATAATTCCGTAAGTTTCCATTAAATTTCATACTTTTGGTGTCATTATCATTGGGGAAAGATTCTCTATCATTTCATAAGAAATTTTTTTTTTTTTTTTAATTCTTCGACAGAGAGTTTAGGAACAGGGGTCTCGACAGTGAAAGGGTTAACCCTAGAGGGTCAATAACTCAGCATAACCCAAGAAAATTACACAGTGCAGCATATTTCTGCTGGGGTCATCAGGATCCTATTTACTGCTAAGTAAAGAGGGTCAGCGGCATTACCTAGGTCATTTTGGTTGTGGGCCAAACACACTGAGTAGTGACATACCTACTGGATGTCAAATTAAGTAAACAATATCAATATAACAAAGGAAGAAGGGGCTAGTAACCCCTTCTCCTGTATACATTACTAAATTTAAAAAGAGACACTTTCACTTTTCTTTTTAGGCCACTCTGCCTCAGTGGGATATGGCCGGTTTGTTGAAATAAAAATAAAAAATCAATATATGTAATAAATAACATTCTAATGAGCAATAAATAAATAGACAAACAAAGTTTGATACTACGAGAGTAATCGAGGGAAATACCCAGTCTCATATCTCTAATTGAATCGTATAGAAATTGTCTCCTCGTTTCTACTATTTTTAATGCCTAAACTCCTAATAAATAGCCTATGTCTAGTTCTTAAGTAGTGTGTAAGCATTAATATTAGTCTGACCAAAATGCTTTACATGTTAGTGGCTTTCTTTATACAGTGGTACCCCGGTTTTCGTCAATAATTCTTTCCAGAATCCTGTTTGAGTGCCGTTACCGAACAAATTTGTTCCCATAAGGACGAATGTAAATTAGATTAGTCCGTTTCAGACCCCCAAAAATACACTTACATAAGTGTTCGAGTTGGGAGCTGTATGACAATCCGGGGTACCACTGTAATTAACAATACGTATTTTATTACATGTAAACTACATTTTTCGGTCTGCAGAAAGAAATAGTTTGTTTCTTTTGTCTGTAAAGACCTCATAGAAAACTAATTAAAAGAATCTATAAAAATATATTTAATTTGATTTATTAACTTGATTCCTAAATGGAGAATACTTCCTCCATAAGCCACGTACAGTGGACCCCCGAGTAACGAGCACCCCGGAAATCGTACAATTATGTAAGTATAATATTGTAAGTGCTTTTGTAAGTGTATTTTTGGGGGTCTGAAATAGACTAACCTACTTGACATTATTTCTTAAGGGAGGAAATTCGTTCGGTAATGGCACTTGAGCTTGACCTATACAGATGTGACAGAGTGAACAGGCAAAAAGGGGGGGTTGGCCTGTATATCACAGAGTCACTTATATGTTCAGAACTACTAAATGCCTCAAATGATGTAGTTGAAGTATTAGCAATAAAGGTCGAGGATCAAAACCTGGTCATCGTGGTTGTCTACAAGCCCCCGGATGCAACGTCCCAACAATTCCAGGAACAGCTTCTGAAAATTGACCACTGTCTGGAAAATCTTCCAGCTCCTGCCCCCAACATCTTGCTACTGGGGGATTTCAACCTCAGGCACCTAAAATGGAGGAATATTGCAAACAATGTGGTAGCAGAGATAACACCAGGAGGCAGCTCAGATGAAAATTCACACATACATGAACTTTTAAATCTCTGCACCAAGTTCAGCTTAAACCAGCAAATAGTAGAGCCCACAAGATTAGAGAATACACTGGACCTCATCTTCACCAACAATGATGATCTGATACGAAATGTCATCATATCAAAAACAATATACTCAGATCACAACATAATAAAGGTCCAGACATGCATGCGGGGAGCCCCAGATCAACAAAATGTGATAAGCCGCATGGGAGCTTTCTCCAAATTCAACTTCAATAACAAAAACATAAGGTGGGACCAAGTAAACCAAGTCCTAAATGATATAAACTGGGAAGATTGCCTAAGCATCACGGATCCCAACCTATGTCTAGAACAAATTAACTCTGTGGTACTTGAGGTTTGCTCAAGGCAAATTCCCTTAAGGAAAAGGAGGAGAAGATGCAAACTAGAAAGAGAGAGGTGCTCCCTATACAGGCGAAGGCAAAGAATAACGGAGCGGCTACAGGAGGCCAATATCTCTGAAATACGTAGGGAGACACTAGTCAGAGAAATAGCAAACATCGAAATAAAACTAAAGGAATCTTACAGGAATCAAGAGACACGGGAAGAACAAAAAGCCATAAATGAAATTGAAAGAAACCCTAAGCATTTCTTTTCCTATGCAAAATAAAAGTCGAGAACAGCAACCAGTATTGGACCCCTACTTAAACGGGATGGGTCCTACACAGATGACAGCAAGAAAATGAGTGAGTTACTTAAATCCCAGTATGACTCAGTTTTTAGCGAGCCACTAACCAGACTGTAAATCGAAAACCTAAATGATTTTTTTATGAGAGTGCCACAGAACTTGACAGACGCATGCCTTTCTGACATCAGCACGACACCAAATAACTTCAAAAAGGCAATAAATGACATGCCCATGCACTCCGCTCCAGGCCCAGACTCATGGAACTCCGTGTTCATCAAGAACTGCAAGAAGCCCCTATCACATGCTTTTAACATCCTATGGAGAGGGAGCATGGACACTGGGATCGTCCCGCAGCTACTAAAAACAACAGACAAAGCCCCGCTCCACAAAGGCGGCAGTAAAGCAAATGCAAAGAACTACAGACCAATTGTGCTAACGTCCCATATCATAAAAATCTTTGAAAGGGTTCTAAGAAGCAAGATCGCCACCCATCTTGATGCCCATCAATTGCACAACCCAGGACAGCATGGGTTTAGAGCAGGCCGCTCTTGT
>WNWK01047888.1:0-13753 GCA_009830355.1 Cherax destructor
GCTCACCGTTTCTTGTTTCATTAAGTCCAAACACTTATTGTGTGATTTTGTCACATGACCCTTTCGAGCTTGTAACAATGCTTTCTTTGCTTTAATATCCATGGACTAACCAGCCTCGTTATTTTCATTAGATCCAGCCATGGTTCAATATGATTAATAAACACTGATTATACAACTTAAGTATACACTTTATTAGAGTGATTCTCCCACCTTACTCAAGCACAATCCTAGCCACATGTGCTAACAATTGATTAGACTAATTACAATCCATCACACAATTGAGTTTGTGTACCCTATACCCACTTCCTTCAGTCACTTAATTATTAAGTAATTAATACAATAATTGATTAATTTACTAATCACATCAGGTTCAGGAAGGACCAACGGGCAGATTTAGGAATCTTAGAGACTACCTGTATGGGCCTCACCAATGCTTACATACAAATAATCCCAACAGGAGATGACCGCCAGTACACCCTCCACCCCCCCCCTAACCACCAACCAGGGCGACGCATCAACAACAAACATGGCTGCCTCCCCCACAAGCTCCCCCTTCACTGGCTTCACCCCAGATAATCTATCATGTATGACGAATGATCCAGATACACTAAAGTCATACATCATCAAATTAATCAATGAAAATATGGACCAACGTAAAGCACTTCAACAAAAAGATACCAGGATGACATAACTTGAAAACAAAATCCTCAGCCTTGAACAAAAGTTAACAACAACTGGAATGACTGATTTTGGCAAAACCCTCCAAACTGTCATTGATAGCCACACTGAACAGATAACATCTATAAACACAAAGGTTGAGGAAGCAGTAAAGGAGTGGAAGAACAAAATGGATAACCAGTTTAATGACTACCTTGCACTACAAGAGGACAAAACCGAGCAAGATAAGTTATCAGACGCAGTAATAGTGAACAGTCCATTCTTTCCCAGTGATATGACCCAAGCAAACAGTAAAGACATTACTTTACAGATCATCAAAGATCAAATAAACGTAAATGTACCAGTGACAGATATAAAAGAAGCACGATTACTAGGTTCCCAGGGTAGAAAAAGTGTTATGCTTAGATTCACCACACATGACGGGAAAACAGATCTAATTAGATCATCTATTAAAGCCAGGAAACAAGTATTCATTAATGAGTGTCTGACCAAAAAACGTCAGAACCTCTGGTATAGAATCAGAAGACTTAAGCGAGAGAATAATGATTAAATCCACCAATGTTTCACCCGGGATGGAAAAATTCTAGTGAAAAAAACAAGTGTAGGTCAGTTGTATACTATTACAACTGAGAATGAACTATCACGATTCCTTAGGGATGCAAATATTACAGAGACTGTCTAAACACAATGTCCAATACCAAACCCTTACGTATAGTGTAGTGTATGTTTTGCCCATCTATCTCATTTAAGTATTTGTCTATCCTCTGATGAATATTTTTGACAAATAGTTTTACTTTTATTTTTAAATACATACAATTTTTACTTGTGCCCATTTTTCAACCCACATACCTATATATTTTTATCAGCTTACTTGCTTAGAATTTATAAGTATACTATTAATCACCTTATTTGCTAAAAATTGTACTTATCTTTTAATATTTTTAATACTAATAAATTTTACTTTTGTACACTTTTATACATACGTACTCAACTTATCTCTCTTTTAATAATTAACTTTGATTTTCATTATATTGCCTTTAATAAATTCTATAATCACAACTAGTGCAATACTGAATCTTAATATTTGTTCCATTATAACTTAATACTAATCATAGTAACTTTCCAACAAGTTCTATTAGCTAGTTAAATAATAAATCAATTACACTGTAAAGATATATCCTAAACCTCTGTGACTTCTATTCAAAAGTCTGTTAATCCAATTAGCTAGAAAAATCAATTGATCAGATATCATATCTTTAAGTTTAGCATTATTCATTGTTCTTAAGTCTTTTTAGAATCACACTCATATATAAACTTTTGTTTAATTAACTAACTCAGGTGCTATAGTTTTAGATTCTTATTAGCTGTAAATTACTACCTTAGCTCATTCTTTTCATTTTGTAAACATATTCAACGTACTAACTCACGTGCCAAGAAATCCTTTTGCATTGTCCTATTCTTAGGTCTACTTGTGTTGTTCTAATTTTAAGTTTAATTATAGAATCACACTAAATCTTATGATTCCAAACATTGATCCTGAAATCAACCTTCTATTAAATGACTTACATGAACCTAACAACAACTGTCATTACTACACAGCAGAACAGGCTAAAACACTACTCAAATCCAACAATAACATAACTATCTTTAATTACAATGTCAGATCTTTAAGCAAACATTTTGATGACCTCACTGCATTATTAAACTCACTACAGGCCAGTATGTCCATCATTGCTCTCACTGAAACATGGTTAAAGCCTCATACTACAGATATCTATGCCATTCCTGGTTACACAGCCATACACAATTGTCGGCCAGACCAACAAAGAGGTGGCACAGCTATGTTCTACTCAGACCAGCTTGAATGTATTAACAATACTTGCACAAGAGATGAACATGGAGAATATATAATAGCTAAATTTAAATCCATATATCTACAAAAACCTCTCAGTTATAAACATCTATAGATTACCACAGTCAAACATTCAGCAATTTAGTGAAAAATTAGGAAGTATGATTACTGATGCACACATGAACAAAGACCACTTAATCCTCACAGGCGACTTAAATATAAACCTCCTACAAGATCAGGACCCACTAGTAACTGAATTCACAAACACTATGAGCAACTTCTTGCTACTCCCGACAATAACAAAACCTACGAGAATCTCTGAGACCTGTGCCTCTCTATTAGACCATATCTGGACTAACACCATATCCCCATTAAAATCAGGCATAATCACAGACAATACAACTGACCACTACCCGACCTGTCTCATAACAAATCTCGGAAAATTACCACTAGAGACTACTAAAGTTACCTTCAGACTACATAATGAGACAGCTATAATTATATTTTATTTTTTATTAACACATCGGCCGATTCCACCAAGGCAGGGTGTCCCGAAAAGAAAAACTTTCATCATCATTCACTCCATCACTGTCTTGCCAGAAGGGTGCTTTACACTACAGTTATAAAACTGCAACATTAACACCTCCTTCAGAGTGCCGGCACTGTACTTCCCATCTCCAGAACTCAAGTCCGGCCTGCCGGTTTCCTGAATCCCTTCATAAATGTTACTTTGCTCACACTCCAACAGCACGTCAAGTATTAAAAACCATATGCCTCCATTCACTCCTATCAAATACACTCACACATGCTTGCTGGAAGTCCAAGCCCTCGCACAAAACTTCCTTTACCCCTCCCTCCAACCTTTCCTAGGCCGACCCCTACCCGCCTTCCCTCCACTACAGATTTATACACTCTCGAAGTCACTCTGTCTCGTTCCATTCTCTACATGTCCAAACCACCTCAACAACCCTCCTCAGCTCTCTGGACAATCGTTTTGGTAATCTCGCACCTCTCCTAATTTCCAAACTCCGAATTCTCTGCATTATATTCACACCACATTGACCTCAGACAGACATCTCCACTGCCTCCAGCCTTCTCCTCGTTGCAACATTCATCACCCATGCTTCACACCCATATAAGAGCGTTGGTATAACTATACTCTCTACATTCCCCTCTTTACTTCCATGGACAAGGTTCTTTGTCTCCACAGACTCCGAAGTGCTCCACTCACCCTTTTCCCCTCATCAATTCTATGATTCACCTCATCCTTCATAGACCCATCCGCGACATGTCCACTCCCAAATATCTGAATACATTCACCTCCTCCATACTCTCTCCCTCCAATCTGATATCCAATCTTTCGTCACCTATTCTTTTGTTATCCTCATCACCTTACTCTTTCCTATATTCACTTTCAATTTTCTTCTTTTACACACCCTACCAAATTCATCCACCAACCTCTGCAACTTCTCTTCAGAATCTCCCAAAAGCACAGTGTCATCAGCAAAAAGCAACTGTGACAACTCCCACATTGTATTTGCTTCTTTATCTTTTAGCCCAACACCTCTTGCCAAGACCCTCGCATTCACTTCTCTTACAACCCCATCTATAAATATATTGAACAACCACGGTGACATCACACATCCTTGTCTAAGGCCCACTTTTACTGGGAAATAGTCCCCTTCCCTCCTACACACTCTAACCTGAACCTCACTATCCTCATAAAAACTCTTCACTGCTTTCAGTAACTTTCCTCCTATTCCATACACCTGCAACATCTGCCACATTGCCCCCCTCTATCTACCCTATCATACGCCTTTTCCAAATCCATAAATGCCACAAAAACATCTTTACCCTTATCCAAATACTGTTCACCTATATGTTTCACTGTAAACACTTGGTCTACACACCCCTACCTTTCCTAAAGCTCCCTTGTTCATCTGCTATCCTGCTTTCTGTTTTACTCTTAATTCTTTCAATAATAACTCTACCATACACTTTACCAGGTACACTCAACAGACTTATTCCCTATAATTTTTGCACTCTCTTTTGTCCCCTTTGCCTTTATACAAAGGAACAATACACGCTCTCTGCCAATCCCTAGGTACCTTACCCTCTTCCATACATTTATTAAATAATAGCACCAACCACTCCAAATTATATCCCCACCTGCTTTTAACATTTCTATCTTTATCCCATCAATCCCAGCTGCCTTACCCCCTTTCATTCTACCCACTGCCTCACGAACTTCCCTACACCCACAACTGGCTCTTCCACACTCCTACAAGATGTTATTCCTCCTTGCCCTACCACGAAATCACAGCTTCCTTGTCTTCATCAACATTTAACAAATCCTCAAAATATTCTCTCCATCTTCCCGATACCTCTAACTCTCCATTTAATAACTCTCCTCTCCTATTTTAACTGTCAAATCCATTTGTTCTCTAGGCTTCCTCAACTATTAATCTCATTCCAAAACTATAAATAGCTATAAATAGCTTTATAACAGCTATGACAAACACTGACTGGCAAACAGAAATAGACAACTTCCCAGATACTGACTTATGTATTAATAGTTTTCTTAAAAAGACCCAATACCTCTATAATAAGCACTGCCTAAAAAAACTAAACAAATCACAACTAAAAGATTAAATAGTCCTGGCTAATCCCAGCATACTCAAGTCCATTAATATAAAGCACCTATATGAAAAACAGTACAGAATGGGACAAATATCAAGAGAACAAACAAAACGCTACTCATCAAACCTAACGAGTCTGATAAGGTCAAAAAAACTGTACTATGAGAACAGATTACATAACTTAAAAGGTGATATAAAAAAGACTTGGAAAACCCTATCTGAAATTCTAGGAACAAAAAAGATATCCACAAACAGAACAATCAAACTAACAAAACCAGATGAACCCCTACTCCCACCTATTGATACAGCAAACAAACTCAACGATTTCTTCTC
Source organism: Cherax destructor (assembly GCA_009830355.1). Classification (NCBI taxonomy): domain Eukaryota; kingdom Metazoa; phylum Arthropoda; class Malacostraca; order Decapoda; family Parastacidae; genus Cherax; species Cherax destructor. The sequence goes on from WNWK01047888.1 coordinate 5,503, forward strand.
CACCATAGGTAAAAAGCTGGCAAGCAAAATCCCAAGTTCTAATACTCCACCTAACGACTATCTCACTGGCACCTATCCGAACACACTATTCCTAGCCCCAACCAACCCAATAGAAGTTTCACTTATAATCAACACATTAAAAAACAAAGCAGGTGACCTAAATAACTTTCCACCTTATATACAAAAGCCTCTCAAGTTCTCTCACCAATTATTGCAACACTTTTTAACAAATCCATTGAATCCTCTACCTTCCCATCAATACTCAAAATAGCGAGGGTCACCCCAATACATAAGGGAGGAGATCAAGCAGACCTGAATAACTACAGGCCGATATCTAACTTCCCCCTTCTCTCCATGTTACGATCAGGGCTTCATCTATGAGCCTGTTTTGGCCCCCTCGTAACATGTCGACTCAGGCTCTATTCTAATTGTTCTTTAGAAAATAGCCACCTTTTATTTATAATGGGATTATTAGATTGATCCAACTTAGTAAAAGTCATGCCCTTTAATACATACATAAATACTTAGAGTATGTTACAAAGTTCTCTTTCAGTGTAAAACAAAGATACACTATAAAAATGTAGCAACTGATATAGTCTCAATAACGACACAGGTATATTAGATATCAGTCGAGACTAAGTAATATTCCTTGAGGTGGGAATTTGTATTAAGGCTGAGAGCCTGGATCAACTCATGAGAGAGTATATGATCATCAAGAGAGAGCGAATCTACTCCCAACCAGGAGAGGGTGTGTGAACCTACTGCCCAACGTCAAGTTTGGGTAAAACGACGACAGGTAGGTCACGTGACTGAGGCAGGGGAGACCGGCCAGTACCTAAACAGGTAACCGGCAGTATGACTAGTGGTCTCCCACTACATGACCATCACAGTAAAACTTTAACATTGTAAAACATAAAATTACAATGTACCATCCTACCTAAAACAGCTAAATCAAATAATAGTATAAAGTAAGACATTTTCGTTTTAGCTAATAACGGAAATATCTCCAATATACCATTATGATAAAAATACACACAATATAAAATATTGGTCAAGGGTATACCCGTAACACTCCAAAATCTTTGAAAAATTAATTCATAGACAAATATATTCCTACCTCACCTCCAACAACGTACTCAACCACTGTCAATTTGGATTCAGGCCTAATAAAAATACAAATGATGCCATTATACACATGTTAGAAATAATTTACACCGCCCTTGAGAAAAAAGAAATCCCAGTGGGAATCTTCATTGATTTACGTAAAGCTTTTGATACAGTTGACCATGATCTGTTACACTTAAAATTATCACACTATGGTATAAGAGGACACTCCCTAAACTACATAAAATCATACCTTAGCAACAGAAACCAATATGTGTACACAAATGGAGCTAGCTCCACCAGCCAAACTATTACCGTAGGTGTCCCACAGGGAAGTGTTCTTGGCCCACTCTCTTTCTCATTTACATTAACGACCTACCAAATGCATCTCAACTACTCAAACCCATACTTTTGCAGATGACACTACATACGTTATCTCTCACCCAAGCCCAGACCCCTAGCCAACACTGCAAATACTGAATTGCAGAAAATATCTACCTGTATGCTGACCAACAAACTTACTCCAATATTGATAAAACCTATTTTATCCAGTATGGGAACAGAGCTACAAACGCACCACTTAACATAATGATAAACGGGTCCCCTATCGCAAAACTCACAGAGGGAAAATTCTTAGGAATCCATCTTGACAGTGGCCTCAAATTTCAGACACATATACAACAAATCTCCAAGAAAGTCTCAAAGACCGTGGGAATACTATCCAAGATACGGTACTATGTTCCACAACCAGCTCTCCTTACCCTATATCACTCACTCATTTACCCCTACCTCACCTATGGAATCTGCGCATGGGGCTCTACATCAATAACTCATCTCAGACCACTAATAACACAACAAAAGGCAGCAGTTAGAATGATAACAAATTCTCACTCCAGGCAACATAAAGCAATAGCAAAGAACTACAGACCAATTGCGCTAACGTCCCATATCATAAAAATCTTTGAAAGGGTTCTAAGAAGCAAGATCGCCACCCATCTTGATACCCATCAATTGCACAACCCAGGACAGCATGGGTTTGAGCAGGCCGCTCCTGTTTGTCCCAACTACTGGACCACTACGACAAGGTCCTGGATGCTCTAGAAGATAAACAGAATGCAGATGTTATATACACAGATTTTGCAAAAGCCTTTGACAAGTGTGACCATGGTGTAATAGCACACAAAATGCGTGACAAAGGAATAACAGGAAAAGTTGGTAGATGGATCTATAATTTCTAACACGTAGAACACAAAGAGTAGTAGTCAACAGAGTAAAGTCTGAGGCAGCTACTGTGAAAAGCTCTGTTCCACAAGGCACAGTACTTGCTCCCATCTATTCCTCATCCTCATATCAGACATTGACAGGGATATAAGCCACAGTGCTGTGTCTTCCTTTGCAGATGACACCCGAATCTGTATGACAGTGTCCACGCTGAAGACACTGCAAGACTCCAAGCAGACATAAACCAAATCTTTAAATGGGCTGCAGAAAACAATATGAAGTTCAATGATGAGAAATTTCAATTACTCAGATACGGAAAACGTGAAGAAATTAAAATCTCATCGGAGTACAAAACTAATTCCAACCACACAATAGAGCGAAAAACTAATGTCAAAGACCTGGGAGTGATCATGTCAGAGGATCTCTTCAAGGACCATAACAATGTAGCAATTGCATCTGCTCGAAAAATGACAGGATGGATAATGAGAACCTTCAAAACCAGGGATGCCAAGCCCATGTTGACACTTACAGATCGCTTGTTCTATCTAGGCTGGAATATTGCTGACACTAACTGCACCTTTCAAGGCGGGTGAAATTGCTGACCTTGAAAATGTGCAGAGAACCTTCACCGCACCCTAAGTGCGATAAAGCCACCTCAACTACTGGGAACGCTTGAAGTTCCTAAACCTGTACTCTGTAGAAGGCAGGCGGAGAGATACATTATTATATACACATGGAAAATTCTCGAGGGCTTAGTACCAAACTTGCACACAAAATCACACCGTCAAAAGCAAAAACTCGGCAGGCGATGTAACATTCCCCAGTGAAGGCAGGGTGCCACTAGCACGTTGAGGGACAACACAATAGTGTGAGGGCCCAAGATTGTTCAACTGCCTCCCAGCATACATCAGGGATTACCACAAGACCCTGGCTGTCTTCAAGCAGGCACTGGACAGGCACCTCAAGTCGTACCTGATCAGCCGGGCTGTGGTTCGTACGTTGGACTGCGTGCGGCCAGCAGTAACAGCCTGGTTGATCAGGCTCTGGTCCCAAAAAGAGGCCTGGTCACAGACCGGAGCCCGGGGCGTTGACCCCTGGAATTCTCTCAGGTCTCTCCAGGTACTCACCATAAGACATCCATACTTTTTACAGTGCCTATACATACATAGAACACTCTATGCAAATATTAACCACCCTCAAACTTCTCCTTACTAATTTAACAGGACACATGACCATAACACTAGACACAGATCACTCCTCGATGTTCCCGTGTCCATCTAACACTATGTAAAAACTCAATGCATATAAAAGGCACGAAAATTTGAAATTCATTACCTGTCATTGCCAAAAGAAACCCTACCTGTACCCAATTCAAAACGATGCTAAAAAACCACCTTCTCACCCAAAGCAAATTGCTCAATATCAAACATTCCCAGCAAAGTAGAATAATCACTAATGTAAAAACCTGACTAATCAATTGAATGTAATGTATGAATGAACGAATGAATGAATGTAAAACCTGTTATGAATAATACATAGCTAATTATTTCCACAACACTAACATTATAATGACCAGTAAACTAACTGCAATGCAATTAATTGTTTTAAATTGTTATCTCACTCAATTAGTTGCATTGCTACAATAAATTGCTACAATTAATTGATATGTTCAACTTATATTCAAACTTTATAACTTAGATATGCAACTTTACTTATTTTATAAATTATCAACCATATTATTATTTATTATAATCAAAAGAAGCGCTAAACCACAAGGGTTATACGGCATTATCAACCATAACTTTTTATTATTTTATTATTATTATTGCTTTAATTTGTTTAATCTGATTTAATTAATTTTATAATGAAGACAAAAGTACAAAACTATGTTTAAAAAATGTCATGTCTAAACTATGTTCAAATTTCATAGCTTAAATACTCACCTTTACTCATTGTAAACTATCTACAAAAATTCTTACAATTTAGTTTTAAGTTAATTTTAAGTCTGCCCAAAATGCCCTGCATATTAGGGGCTTTTGGCATGTACACCTCATGTAATCTCAATAACCAAATGTAATTCTTTGTATCATGTCCAAATAAACTATTATTATTATTATTATTATTATTATTATTATTATTATTTACCACAGTTACCCCCGTGAGGCGTATGGGAAAATTTAAGTAGCTGCTGATCATACCAAGCGTCTCCTCTGACAACACACTTGCTTTACATCATACCAAGCGTCTCCTCTGACAACACACTTGCTTTACAATACATCTATCCTAGACCAGTATTACAAATAATAAGTGGATAGTACAACAGTTGTGGATTGTATGTGTGAATGGACTTATTCTAAAGGGGGGGAGGAGAGAGTACACACACCAACACGATAAGATCATCACTTACCCAATATTATTGATGGTCACTGGAGATCGTGTGTGTGTGTATATGTATGTGTGTATGTATATGTGTGTGTGTGTGACCCAACAATTAAAATTTGCACCAAGAACTCATTACAGTTGTGACCGGGTGTAGACTAGTGAATTGTTCATTACTTTATAATTTGTTCATTAGATTTTGCCACCGAAGTGGCTAGTTTATTGTGCACCCCATATCCATCCTGTGGACGGTAGCGCAAGAGCATATGGATACACAAAAGGCCTAGGCACTAGGCCCCAAAGGGGTTAACAATTGTATATTTGGGTTTATATCTACATTTCAATTATCTGATATCTTGACATTTCACATAGGTTATTATACTGTCTATCTCTATATTCCTCAATAAGTGCACAATTAAGCACATAGTGTTCAAGACAGTGACCATATGCCTGATCACATAATTTGCATTTAGTTTGATCATCATCTGTGTCTCCCAAACTGCCAGAAGTACTTGTAGCCAAGCCTAAGCCTGGCCACTACAACATCAGTCAGTCTGTTCACATTGCAAGTTGCTCCACAAACATGCCCATCTGTGCTCGCATTATCATGAGCACAGATAGGCACGTTCATGGAAATAATTTTTTCATGATTGTAACCATGTATAAACGTAAGTAAATTTACTTACATGTTTCATTACCTTTGTAGCTTGTGAGTTCATTACCTTTGTAGCTTGTGAGTTCATTACCTTTGTAACTTGTGAGTTCATTACCTTTGTAACTTGTGAGTTCATTACCTTTGTAACTTGTGAGTTCATTACCTTTGTAACTTGTGAGTTCATTACCTTTGTAACTTGCTCAGCTATCAAAACTTTTGGGTCCAGTCCCTGGACCCATTATGTACCTCTGTAATCTTTTGACTACCGCCCACAGGATGGGTATGGGGTGCATAATAAAGATATCAAACTAACTAACTAGAGATCGTTTACGTACGTTGAGGATAAACAAAACACAGATGTAGTATACACAGACTTTGCAAAAGCTTTCGACAAGTGTGACCATGGCGTAATAGCACACAAAATGCGTGATAAAGGAATAACAGGAAAAGTTGGCAGCTGGATCTATAACTTCCTGAAAAAATAGAACACAAAGAATAAGAGTAAGCAGAGTAAAGACCCAGGCAGCCATGGTGAAAAGCTCTGTACCACAAGGCACAGTACTCGCTCCCATTCTATTCTTCATCCTCATTTCTGACACAGACAGAGATATAAGCCATAGCTCCGAGTCTTCCTTTGCGGATGACACGCTGTTACAAAATGACACGATATCTATTAGTAATAGACATCTCCAGTGAACACTAGAAAGAATAGCCCTTCTAGCATCCAGCCTGTTACTGGGCTTTTACAACAAAGTCAGTATCCTGGTCCAGTTATCCGATATATTCAATAAGCTCCATGAGGATTACAACTGGTAGGATACTAACAAAACAAATATAATTAAAAGGTTTATTATCAAAGTGAGTGTCTAGGGTTTCAAAGTAAATAAATGTACATATGATCAGGATGTTCATTAATTATGAATTAGGAGGTTAGCATCTACACTGCTCTCATATACCCTAAAGCTGTGCTGAGGGCACATATATCCAAATGACTCTGAAATACCATCAGGTACAATGTCAGTAAGTACAATAATACAGATATATGCAAATAAGAATATAAGTGTGTATGAGTGAGCTCCAGGTAACTAAGACTCGACTCAACCAGTGTCCGACTGAACTTCTCATAAGCTAGCTTCTCTAACAAACTGACAATCAGAACAGCTTGATTGACAAGTAAAATGACCAATTCGCAGAACAGCACTATAACAAGCAACAGCAACACAGCATCAGGAACAAGGAGATAGAAAATCGACCCTAACTGGGGACCATCAATAGATCCTCCAAAACAGTCACAAAACTCCCTTTCTACTGAAGCTAGGTTCAGCATAAACAATCCCAAACTGTGACGGTGCACAGACGCCTTATCGAATTAGGTCAGGAGCTGTAGCTAGAGACCTGAGTTATCTCATAGTGTCAATGTGACACACAACCCAGAAAAACGTCGAAAATCACTGTCTAGTCTATCCTCTGTGAACAGAGTTACACAGAGTCCTGAGAAGTATGTTTTGTCTCACCACCGAATACATACTCTACCCAAACAGAGTCTAAATGGCGAGAAAACAAGCAGAGACAGGAGAGAGGTGTTGACTCAATGATGTCCAGCTGCGTAGTGCTCTCGAGGGAGGAGCAGCAGCCACCCACCTCAGGTGGAATCATGTGACTCCTCCCAGCAACTAGGCGCCAGCAACATAACTAGCGTAGTGTCATAATCATGAGCACAATTTATGTTACATCCTAGTCAAATAAGAGTCAAATAATAGTCCAATAATAATATAAAGCAAGATATTAACGATTTAGCTATTATCGAGAATATCAGCAATATAAAATTATAGAAAATGGAAATATACATGAAATATATCATACAGGTATATACATTGGGGCCCATTCTGGGGACGCAATACACGCGGATTGCCATGACAGTGACCTCCATTGAAGACACTGCAAAACTCCAAGTGGACATCAACCAAATCTTCAAATGATTCACTCAAAACAATATGAAGTTCAACGAGGAGAAATTCCAGCTACTCAGATATGGAAAACATGAGAAAATAAAAAATGTATCAAGGTATATGACAAATTCTAACCATACAATAGAGTGAAAAAGAAATGTGAAGGACTTGGGAGTAATAATGTCAGAGGATCTCGCCTCTAAAGAGTGGCCGGAATGCATGGGACAAAGTTAAAGATCAAGAGGATGGATGGAGAGGTAGAATTAACGAAGAACCAGAAACCTGTTGTGGAAACATCGAACCGATTCTCCGTGTTACCCGATGAATGTGAGTCGACTACAGGGAACATCACGAACGACACCAAGGAAGGTAAGAACATTGTTCTTGTTGGGGATAGTCAAATTAGGTATATGGATAGGGCCTTCTGCTTGAAAGAGAGAAGTAGGAGACAGAGGGTTTGCTTTCCTGGGGCTGGGATGGAGGATATTGTTAGCCGTCTGGACGACATCATGAGAGGTAATGGGAGCAATCCTATTATCTGTCTCAGTGCTGGAGGCAACGATGTTGGCAGCGTAGGAGTGAGGACCTGACTAGCAGGTATAGGTCAGCAATAGACATAATTAGGAAGAAGGGTGGGAACCCTGTCATATGTAGTATTTTGCCAAGGAGGAGTTGGAGATGAATGGCTGTCAGGGCAATTGGTGTCAATTGCTGGCTGGACAAACACTGTAAGGATAATGCAGTACCATTCATTTGCAACTGGGACCACTTCATGGCCGAAATGACATGTATGCCAGGGGTGGGGTTCACTTATCCAGGGCAGGTGTAGATTTTCTTGCTAGCTCAGTTGAGGTGTTGTTATGACTTTAAACTAGGATTAGTTAGAGGTATGGGTTTAGAAATGGAAAATACTGAATGTCAGAATATAGATCTAGGCTTTGAT
>WNWK01047889.1:0-13753 GCA_009830355.1 Cherax destructor
TATTAGTAATATTACATCCATCACGGTATTTCTGTTTTAAATAATCCCTCCCTCATAACTTCTGCAATGTTTTTTTGCAGAAGATGAGAATAGTAAAAAGGGGAAAGAAAAGGTATGGACGATTAATGCAAAAACTGACATTTATAAACAAAAGGGACTTGTTCCTTGGGTTGAGCTGAACCTGAGGATCTGGATGCCATCTTAGTCGACCTCACTGTAAGGCTACAAGTCTCCCTGGCTAACTTAGGTTTATAAACCAATATATACTTCATGTCAGGTCGTGGCTAGGGCTACAAGTCTCCCTGGCTAACTTAGGTTTATAAACCAATATATACTTCATGTCAGGTCGTGGCTAAGGCTGCAAGTCTCCCTGGCTAACTTAGGTTTATAAACCAATATATACTTCATGTCAGGTCGTGGCTAAGGCTGCAAGTCTCCCTGGCTAACTTAGGTTTATAAACCAATATATACTTCATGACAGGTCGTGGCTAAGGCTGCAAGTCTCCCTGGCTAACTTAGGTTTATAAACCAATATATACTTCATGTCAGGTCGTGGCTAAGGCTGCAAGTCTCCCTGGCTAACTTAGGTTTATAAACCAATATATACTTCATGTCAGGTCGTGGCTAGGTCTGCAAGTCTCCCTGGCTAACTTAGGTTTATAAACCAATATATACTTCATGACAGGTCGTGGCTAAGGCTGCAAGTCTCCCTGGCTAACTTAGGTTTATAAACCAATATATACTTCATGTCAGGTCGTGGCTAGGTCTGCAAGTCTCCCTGGCTAACTTAGGTTTATAAACCAATATATACTTCATGTCAGGTCGTGGCTAATAGGCACAATTCATGTCACTATTAAATAGTTTAAATACTGCAAAATATTAAAAATATTTAATATTCGTAATATTCAGCCATACAACTGTGTCCATTATGTAAAGGAGGGGATGCCACTAGCACGATACGAGACAACACAATAAGTGTGAAGGGCCCTAGACTGTTCAACTGCCTCCCAGCATATATAAAGGGAATTACCAATAGACCCCTGGCTGTCTTCAAGAAGGCACTGGACAGGCACCTAAAGTCAGTACCTGACCAGCCGGGCTGTGGTTCGTACGTTGGGTTGTGTGCTGCCGGCAGTAACAGCCTGGTTGATAAGACCCTGATCCACCATGAGGCCTGGTCTCAGACAGAGCCGGGGGGGCGTTGACCCCCGAAACCCTCTCCAGGTAAACTCCAGGTGTTCAACTCAACCTGTACTGGAGCTCAATGCTCATAAAAAAACTTTTAAAATCTGGATCTCTCTGCTTGAAGATTTCCTTGGTCTGTCACTTGTGAGCTCTTGTTCAAAATCACGTCCTTTACGTAATGTGATCTTCACAACAATATACAGTGGACCCTCGGTTTTCGTTCACCTCCAAACTCAAACATATATATAAGTGTATTTTCGTAAGTGCTTTTGTAAGTGTATTTTTGGGGGTCTAAAATGACTAATCTAATTCACATTTATCCTTATGAGAACAAATTCGTTCGGTAACGGCACTCAAACAGCATTCTGCAAAGAATTTTCAACGAAAACCGAGGGTCCACTGTACTACGTTAAATATATCCTGAGACCTGTCTTCATCCAGTTCTATCCAAGGTCTTGCTTCAGCATACAACTCCCATACATTGTTATGAAGTCATATTCTATCTAGATTATATTTTCTATTGTAATTTAAGTAACTAGTACCATTCACCCGGCTAAACTAGACAAATATATTTTCTTATGATTTTTTACATGACTTAACCTGTAACGTGTATCTGATTTTAGGTTTATACTAATACTGTCTATTAGACCCTTAAGAAAAAGAAATATAAAGAAAACTAGGGTAAATTTTAAATATATTAAAGGGAAAGTTTTGCCTGAGATACTATGTATTCTATGGTCCTTCAGATTATTGAATGTCCTGTACAGTAACACTGAAGTTTAAATAAACATTTGTATTTCAACGACGTTTGTTATAGCCAATAAAAACGTTTAAACAAATTGTTTTATTAAAAATTCCAACCAATTGTTTAGCAAAATATTTCAAAATTATCTTGTTTATAAACAGAAGTTAATCTAAAAGATTGCATACTTTAGCATTCTTGTAAGCAGAATTTATTATTCCTATAGAAGTTATAGATTAATTTTAAAGCTGCCTAAAATGCTATACAATTAATGTATTGTTATGTGAGTAGTTTTTGATGCTAAGAATTATGGAAAATAATGAAACTAAATATAAAGGCAGAACTAAAGAGTGTACAAGCTGAGAACTATAGGCAATTATCACTTAAGTTGGCTCACTGATTCCTGTGTAGTGTGTCACAGGTTTACCGGTGCCATGGACCTGTGTAGTGTGTCACAGGTTTACTGGTGCCATGAACCTGTGTAGTGTGTCACAGGTTTACTGGTGCCATGGACCTGTGTAGTGTGTCACAGGTTTACTGGTGCCATGGACCTGTGTAGTGTGTCACAGGTTTACTGGTGCCATGGACCTGTGTAGTGTGTCACAGGTTTACTGGTGCCATGGACCTGTGTAGTGTGTCACAGGTTTACTGGTGCCATGGACCTGTGTAGTGTGTCACAGGTTTACTGGTGCCATGGACCTGTGTAGTGTGTCACAGGTTTACTGGTGCCATGGACCTGTATAGTGTGTCAAAGGTTTACTGGTGCCATGGACCTGTGTAATGGCCACCATCTGACACAGAAGTATATATTGGTTGTGAAACCTCCATTAACCAGGAAGATTCATAGGCCGAGAGTGAGGTTGGCAGCTGGTGTTGTCAAGGTCACCAGGGAGTGAGGTTGGCAGCTGGTGTTGTCAAGGTCACCAGGGAGTGAGGTTGGCAGCTGGTGTTGTCAAGGTCACCAGGGAGTGAGGTTGGCAGCTGGTGTTGTCAAGGTCACCAGGGAGTGAGGTTGGCAGCTGGTGTTGTCAAGGTCACCAGGGAGTGAGGTTGGCAGCTGGTGTTGTCAAGGTCACCAGAGAGTGAGGTTGGCAGCTGGTGTTGTCAAGGTCACCAGGGAGTGAGGTTGGCAGCTGGTGTTGTCAAGGTCACCAGAGAGTGAGGTTGGCAGCTGGTGTTGTCAAGGTCACCAGTTAAGCTCATCTCCTCGCTTCTACTTCCTTTTTATTTAAGAAAATGCTGATGCGACCATTAATTACGAGTATTATTTTTTTTATTTTTTTTTTGGCAAGAAAAATAGGAGAAAGAAAATGGGAGGAAATACTGAAGATAGTAATGAGTTTTTTCACCTTCTGTTCTTACTCATTCACTGTTCTGTTTACATTGTCACTTGTAATTCACTGTTCTGTTTACATTGTCACTTGTAATTCACTGTTCTGTTTACATTGTCACTTGTAATTCACGGTTCTGTTTACATTGTCACTTGTAATTCACTGTTCTGTTTACATTGTCACTTGTAATTCACTGTTCTGTTTACATTGTCACTTGTAATTCACTGTTCTGTTTACATTGTCACTTGTAATTCACTGTTCTGTTTACATTGTCACTTGTAATTCACTGTTCTGTTTACATTGTCACTTGTAATTCACTGTTCTGTTTACATTGTCACTTGTAATTCACTGTTCTGTTTACATTGTCACTTGTAATTCACTGTTCTGTTTACATTGTCACTTGTAATTCACTGTTCTGTTTACATTGTCACTTGTAATTCACGGTTCTGTTTACATTGTCACTTGTAATTCACTGTTCTGTTTACATTGTCACTTGTAATTCACTGTTCTGTTTACATTGTCACTTGTAATTCACTGTTCTGTTTACATTGTCACTTGTAATTCACTGTTCTGTTTACATTGTCACTTGTAATTCACTGTTCTGTTTACATTGTCACTTGTAATTCACTTTACATAGTTATTCACCTTCTTACTTTACATTGTACAATCTTCCAGTGTTATGTTGTACTTTAAGCTTTATCAAGAAGGGTTTTACTGTTCGTAAAGCTTCATTAAACCTTATTTTCTGTGTACAGTTTTATCAGTTAATGTTTCTCTCTGAGTTATTGCATTGTTTCCTCCCTGAGGACAATTGCATTGTTTCCTCACTGAGGACAATTGCATTGTTTCCTTCCCTTGAGATTTAAGTTATGAATCGTTTCCTCCAGAGATTAGTAAATTCACGTTTCGCTCTGTGTAGTTTTATCTAGATATGGTTTATCTAATGCTTAGCTTTAAGAAGTCATATATCTCTGTTTTATCAAATAAATTTAGATTAGATTAGATTTTGCGGCCGAAATGACTTATTTACTGCTCACTCCATATCCATCCTGTGGACGGTAAGGTAAGGACTTTGAAATAGACTTTGAAATAGACTTTGAAATAGACTTTGAAATAGACTTTGAAATAGACTTTGAAATAGACTTTGAAATAGACTCCAAAAGTGTTTAGTGCAGTAGATCTATAATCCACTTATTTGTTGCAAGTAAATTTATGAAATTTCCTACGATAAGATAAGATTTTCTTCGGATTTTTAACTCCTGAGGGTTAGCCACCCAGGATAACCTAAGAAAGTCAGTGCGTCGTCGAGGACTGTCTGTCTTATTTCCATTGTGGTTCTCAATCTTGTCCCCCAGGATGCGACCCACACCAGTCGACTAACACGCATATTACAAAGGTTATTATACTGTCTTATCTCTAGATTACTAAGTGAACAATTAAGAAAAAAGTGTTCAAGATAGTATCCATAATCTGGCCACTTTGTATTTGGGTTGATCTTCGTCTGTGTGTCTGCCAGAGAGCCAGAAGTACCTACTTCTGGCAAGATAGATATTGAATGAGTGATGGTGAATGTGTTTCCTTAATTGACTTATGAATATGTAAGCTTAATATCTCTATTTTCCTGTTAAATAATCCAGGTCTTTGTACTTTTCATGAGTAATATTTTGCATGTAATGTTTACATTAAACTTTTTCCTTTAACATTGCAGTCATCTCACTCCTTATGTCATGTCTATGTCATGTCTCTCACTCCAAGTTGACCAAGTGGGACTTTTACAAGTATGAGCCTAAACTGTTAGTTATTTTAACGTAATATTCAAGGCGACGAATATCATTGCTCAGACACTTCAACCTTTCAAAAGGTTAATAAAAAAAAAATTACACAACAGAGTAGCGTGTCCCTACAATAAATAATTCACATAGGTTTAGCGCTTCAGGAAAGACAATGAAATCTTTCTTGCGATAGTAAATCAAGGGCACTGAATTTTCAGTCTGGAAGACCGTAGACCTAGGGAAGACATGACTGAAGTACACATATGGAAAATAAGAATAACCTAACTCACGAAATCGTAATGACACGATTACAAACAAACTATTCCACGTCGGTCTGGAGTTTTACGACTCTCTAACCGCGAGTTCAAGCCCCGCCCATGGTATCTTTTTTTTTTTAAAGAGTAACCTAGTTTGTACTTCTGTCGCCGCGTAATCCGAGGAAGTGGATCCCCACATTCCATAATCGCAGTCCCTTGTGCCTCACTGCATGCGATTGGAATTGTGCAGAGTGCGGCATAATTCCATTATAATTAAATATTAGTTTAGACGGGTTGTAGGGAATCAGCAAGGTTTTCATAAGTCGTTATATGAATACTAATACCCATTTTTTCTATAAAATTTGTAAATTCGGACATTTATAGTTCAAATCTTATTCAAACCTTTGAAAGATACCAATATCCTCACATTACAAAAGTACAATAACTTGAAGCCGCTCAGAAGTTGCATTATCACGGTATGAGCATGGAAGGCTTCATCAGGGTATGAGCATGGAAGGCTTCATCAGGGTATGAGCATGGAAGTCTTCATCAGGGTATGAGCATGGAAGGCTTCATCAGGGTATGAGCATGGAAGGCTTCATCAGGGTATGAGCATGGAAGGCTTCATCAGGGTATGAGCATGGAAGGCTTCATCAGGGTATGAGCATGGAAGGCATCATCAGGGTGTGAGCATGGAAGGCTTCATCAGGGTGTGAGCATGGAAGGCTTCATCAGGGTGTGAGCATGGAAGGCATCATCAGGGTGTGAGCATGGAAGGCATCATCAGGGTGTGAGCATGGAAGGCATCATCAGGGTGTGAGCATGGAAGGCTCATCAGGGTGTGAGCATGGAAGGCATCATCAGGGTGTGAGCATGGAAGGCATCATCAGGGTGTGAGCATGGAAGGCATCATCAGGGTGTGAGCATGGAAGGCATCATCAGGGTGTGAGCATGGAAGGCATCATCAGGGTGTGAGCATGGAAGGCATCATCAGGGTGTGAGCATGGAAGGCATCATCAGGGTGTGAGCATGGAAGGCATCATCAGGGTGTGAGCATGGAAGGCATCATCAGGGTGTGAGCATGGAAGGCATCATCAGGGTGTGAGCATGGAAGGCATCATCAGGGTGTGAGCATGGAAGGCATCATCAGGGTGTGAGCATGGAAGGCATCATCAGGGTGTGAGCATGGAAGGCATCATCAGGGTGTGAGCATGGAAGGCATCATCAGGGTGTGAGCATGGAAGGCATCATCAGGGTGTGAGCATGGAAGGCATCATCAGGGTGTGAGCATGGAAGGCATCATCAGGGTGTGAGCATGGAAGGCATCATCAGGTGTGAGCATGGAAGGCATCATCAGGGTGTGAGCATGGAAGGCATCATCAGGGTGTGAGCATGGAAGGCATCATCAGGGTGAGCATGGAAGGCATCATCAGGGTGTGAGCATGGAAGGCATCATCAGGGTGTGAGCATGGAAGGCATCATCAGGATGTGAGCATGGAAGGCATCATCAGGGTGTGAGCATGGAAGGCATCATCAGGGTGTGAGCATGGAAGGCATCATCAGGGTGTGAGCATGGAAGGCATCATCAGGGTGTGAGCATGGAAGGCATCATCAGGGTGTGAGCATGGAAGGCATCATCAGGGTGTGAGCATGGAAGGCATCATCAGGGTGTGAGCATGGAAGGCATCATCAGGGTGTGAGCATGGAAGGCATCATCAGGGTGTGAGCATGGAAGGCATCATCAGGGTGTGAGCATGGAAGGCATCATCAGGGTTGAGCATGGAAGGCATCATCAGGGTGTGAGCATGGAAGGCATCATCAGGGTGTGAGCATGGAAGGCATCATCAGGGTGTGAGCATGGAAGGCATCATCAGGGTGTGAGCATGGAAGGCATCATCAGGGTGTGAGCATGGAAGGCATCATCAGGGTGTGAGCATGGAAGGCATCATCAGGGTGTGAGCATGGAAGGCATCATCAGGGTGTGAGCATGGAAGGCATCATCAGGGTGTGAGCATGGAAGGCATCATCAGGATGTGAGCATGGAAGGCATCATCAGGGTGTGAGCATGGAAGGCATCATCAGGGTGTGAGCATGGAAGGCATCATCAGGGTGTGAGCATGGAAGGCATCATCAGGTGTGAGCATGAAGGCATCATCAGGGTGTGAGCATGGAAGGCATCATCAGGTGTGAGCATGGAGGCATCATCAGGATGTGAGCATGGAAGGCATCATCAGGGTTGAGCATGGAAGGCATCATCATGGTGTGAGCATGGAAGGCATCATCAGGGTGTGAGCATGGAAGGCATCATCAGGGTGTGAGCATGGAAGGCATCATCAGGGTGTGAGCATGGAAGGCATCATCAGGTGTGAGCATGGAAGGCATCATCAGGTGTGAGCATGAAGGCATCATCAGGGTGTGAGCATGAAGGCATCATCAGGGTGTGAGCATGGAAGGCATCATCAGGTGTGAGCATGGAAGGCATCATCAGGGTTGAGCATGGAAGGCATCATCAGGGTGTGAGCATGGAAGGCATCATCAGGTGTGAGCATGGAAGGCATCATCAGGGTGTGAGCATGGAAGGCATCATCAGGGTGTGAGCATGGAAGGCATCATCAGGGTGTGAGCATGGAAGGCATCATCAGGGTGTGAGCATGGAAGGCATCATCAGGGTGTGAGCATGGAAGGCATCATCAGGGTGTGAGCATGGAAGGCATCATCAGGGTGAGCATGGAAGGCATCATCAGGGTGTGAGCATGGAAGGCATCATCAGGGTGGAGCATGGAAGGCATCATCAGGGTGTGAGCATGGAAGGCATCATCAGGGTGTGGCATGAAGCATCATCAGGTGAGCATGGAAGGCATCATCAGGGTGTGAGCATGGAAGGCATCATCAGGGTGTGAGCATGGAAGGCATCATCAGGTGTGAGCATGGAAGGCATCATCAGGGTGTGAGCATGGAAGGCATCATCAGGGTGTGAGCATGGAAGGCATCATCAGGGTGTGAGCATGAAAGGCATCATCAGGGTGTGAGCATGGAAGGCATCATCAGGGTGTGAGCATGGAAGGCATCATCAGGGTGTGAGCATGGAAGGCATCATCAGGGTGTGAGCATGAAAGGCATCATCAGGGTATGAGCATGAAAGGCATCATCAGGGTATGAGCATGAAAGGCATCATCAGGGTATGAGCATTGAAGGCATCATCAGGGTATGAGCATTGAAGGCATCATCAGGGTATGAGCATTGAAGGCATCATCAGGGTGTGAGCATGAAAGGCATCATCAGGGTGTGAGCATTGAAGGCATCATCAGGGTGTGAGCATGGAAGGCATCATCAGGGTGTGAGCATGGAAGGCTTAAAGGTAATCAGATGCGACACTCGAAATTATGCATAAAAATCAGTATTTCAGTTTTTAATAACTTCCATAAAAGAGAACTGGAATCTACACAGGTTAAAATCAATCAAAACTTTCCCTAAGATTGACCAGTTTTGACCTTTCTTGTAAGCTTAGTGTATTTTACATAGAATGTTTAATGTCTTGAGGACCTAAGATGACCATATAAGCCAAACACTCTTCAGATATTACCAGTAACTATTTTGATTAATAAAACTGTTAGTATATGATAACTTACACAACCTAAGATCACCAGATTGTTGACCTTGACCACACATCCACATTATCAAGCTAACCAGAAAATGCATTTTCCAGTTGTTGTCCAGAATACAACAAAATTTGTGCCTACAAGCATAAATCCGTGGAACGTTCCATCAATTTCAGCGATACATCAGATATTGAATATTGATGTCGCTCACAATCAATGTTGATGTCACTCACAATAAATGTTGATGTCGCTCACAATCACGTGATGTCGCTCACAATCACTGTTGATGTCGCTCACAATCAATTGATGTCGCCACAATCAATGTTGATGTCGTCCAATCGATAAAAATGGAAACTAAATGACAGAACGATTTCAATACTTTCGTATACATCAGAAGAAGAAGATAGTTTCGACCTTCCATCTTCTTCAATAAATATTGTAAAGAAATTGTCTGCGTGTTCAAGAAATTACTAGGTTTGTAGAATGGCCTACAAGTAACTGGTCACGACCAGTTACAGTCTAAATACTTATAACCATGATATTCCATAGTTATTTAGGTAACACGAATGGTAATCCTGTACGACTTGATGGTAATTTTAAGATGTATCTTCGCAGCTCTTGAAGACTGAGAAGGAGCTAAGTAAATTAGCTGAGGTTAAACTGGAAGTCAACTTAGCTTGTGTCCTTTCTGAAGACCAAACCAGAACTCTACTACGACAGATGAGTCAAAACCTGACGCTATTTTGAAGCTCCTTAACCCATGTTTGCACATGTAGGGTGTTGCTTCAGTGGTCTACCATTATACAAACAATTCATTGCTATTTTTTTATTTTTGCTTCATTTACTCATATTCTTAAGAAAAATATTCAATTTGAATTGACTAGCAGTCAAGAAAGAGCATTCTTGACGTTCAAAAGCAAATTAACAACAATATTTAAAAATATTATATTTTTAAATAATAAAAAATTAATATTCCCAGATTTTACTAAAGATTTTACTTTAACTGTTGATGCCATCCAAGATGTTATCAGTGCAGTCATGTCATAACAGAAAATAACTACCGATACTGTATGCCAGAGCCGAAGAGTATTTCTCTGCCAGTGAACAAGAGGCACTAGCCATCATGTTATCTACCAGCACCTCCATCACAGGTTGGAGGACAGTAGACAGCAACACTCCAGGATGTTGGAGGACAGTAGACAGCAACACTCCAGGATGTTGGAGGACAGTAGACAGCAACACTCCAGGATGTTGGAGGACAATGTGTTGAGACTCAGCAACACTCCAGGATGTTGGAGGACAGTAGACAGCAACACTCCAGGATGTTGGAGGACAGTAGACAGCAACACTCCAGGATGTTGGAGGACAGTAGACAGCAACACTCCAGGATGTTGGAGGACAGTAGACAGCAACACTCCAGGATGTTGGAGGACAGTAGACAGCAACACTCCAGGATGTTGGAGGACAGTAGACAGCAACACTCCAGGATGTTGGAGGATAGTAGACAGCAACACTCCAGGATGTTGGAGGACAGTAGACAGCAACACTCCAGGATGTTGGGAGGACTAGAGTGAGACAGCAACACTCCAGGATGTTGGAGGACAGTAGACAGCAACACTCCAGGATGTTGGAGGACAGTAGACAGCAACACTCCAGGATGTTGGAGGACAGTAGACAGCAACACTCCAGGATGTTGGAGGACAGTAGACAGCAACACTCCAGGATGTTGGAGGACAGTAGACAGCAACACTCCAGGATGTTGGAGGATAGTAGACAGCAACACTCCAGGATGTTGGAGGACAGTAGACAGCAACACTCCAGGATGTTGGAGGACAGTAGACAGCAACACTCCAGGATGTTGGAGGACAGTAGACAGCAACACTCAGGATGTTGGAGGACAGTAGACAGCAACACTCCAGGATGTTGGAGGACAGTAGACAGCAACACTCCAGGATGTTGGAGGACAGTAGACAGCAACACTCCTGGATGTTCTATACGATCCTGTTAATGGGGTCTGAAATAAATCTATGTTCTTCCTCTGGCAGAAATAATTATTTCCATCTCAAAGAGACTTGAGATGAGACATAAATCATACACATTTCTACTGTCATTTATTATCTCATACTTTCCTGTGTTTCTCAGTGGTTCTTAATGTGTAATAATTACATTTCAGCTGAGGAGGTCTGATCTAAGCTGTGGGGAAGGTAATTCCTTATCTCCTAATACTGTAAAGATTAAGCTTATCATTAAGCTTTATAATCCTTACTGCTAATAACTGACTTACAAGGCAGCAAGTTAGACGGTCGATAACATTAATACTACAACCCTACTATTACTTACTTTCCTAATAAGCAAAATATAGAGGCTGGTGCACTGTTATCGAATATTGTTGTTATCAACATTGATATCTATTTCTCCGTTGAGGATCTTCAGAAAGACCAAAGTTGAAACCCATTTAAGTCGCCAGTGACGATGCCAACCTGCCAGTCAATCCTGTCCACTAGTTTGGTTGAGTAGCCAGATGGAATAATTGACCGATACCCCAATGATTTTCATTTTGCATGTTTCTCCAAGTACTTTTCCTTTTCATTGTGTTGTAACAAAGGCCAGGAGCTAGAGGATACAGTGAGAAAGGGATACCCTTTTCGGATTCCATAGCGACCGTAATCAATCAACCTTCTATATTTGGTTGCTTCAGAATATTTTGTTGCACTCTGCACTATGCATTTTGCAAACATTGAGGTCCAGGGACTGAGGGAGTCGATGTGTTCAGTCCATCAAGATTGATGGACTGAACACATCGACTCCAGGCGAGGACTGATTACCTCAAACTCCTCCTCTTCTTACAACTTCCTGCTTTGTATGGACTGATGAAGCCACTGTGTGGCGAAACGTTTCCTCAATAAAGGTTCCCAAATGTTGCATAAGTGTCTTAATCTTCAACTGGTCGGTTTTCAAAACCATTTGTCACACAGAGTAGACAGTGTCATCAGAGTGGACAGTGTCATCAGAGTGGACAGTGTCATCAGAGTGGACAGTGTCATCAGAGTGGACAGTGTCATCAGAGTGGACAGTGTCATCAGAGTGGACAGTGTCATCAGAGTGGACAGTGTCATCAGAGTGGACAGTGTCATCAGAGTGGACAGTGTCATCAGAGTGGACAGTGTCATCAGAGTGGACAGTGTCATCAGAGTGGACAGTGTCATCAGAGTGGACAGTGTCATCAGAGTGGACAGTGTCATCAGAGTGGACAGTGTCATCAGAGTGACAGTGTCATCAGAGTGACAGTGTCATCAGAGTGGACAGTGTCATCAGAGTGGACAGTGTCATCAGAGTGGACAGTGTCATCAGAGTGGACAGTGTCATCAGAGTGGACAGTGTCATCAGAGTGGACAGTGTCATCAGAGTGGACAGTGTCATCAGAGTGGACAGTGTCATCAGAGTGGACAGTGTCATCAGAGTGACAGTGTCATCAGAGTGACAGTGTCATCAGAGTGGACAGTGTCATCAGAGTGGACAGTGTCATCAGAGTGGACAGTGTCATCAGAGTGGACAGTGTCATCAGAGTGGACAGTGTCATCAGAGTGGACAGTGTCATCAGAGTGGACAGTGTCATCAGAGTGGACAGTGTCATCAGAGTGGACAGTGTCATCAGAGTGACAGTGTCATCAGAGTGGACAGTGTCATCAGAGTAGACAGTGTCATCAGAGTGGACAGTGTCATCAGAGTGGACAGTGTCATCAGAGTAGACAGTGTCATCAGAGTAGACAGAGCCGCAAGTGGGCTTTATTTCAGTCTGGTAGAGACACAAGTGGTGACAGTGTCAAAGTACGGACAGTTTCTGAACAGATAAACTTGACAGTGAGTGTGGACAGTGACACAGTCATGAGTGTGGACAGTGACAGTCATGAGTGTGGACAGTGACAGTCATGAGTGTGGACAGTGACACAGTCATGAGTGTGACAGTGACACAGTCATGAGTGTGACAGTACACAGTCATGAGTGTGACAGTGACACAGTCATGAGTGTGGACAGTGACACAGTCATGAGTGGACAGTGACACAGTCATGAGTTGGACAGTGACACAGTCATGAGTGTGGCCAGTGACACAGTCATGAGTGTGGCCAGTGACAGTCATGAGTATGACAGTGACACAGTCATGAGTGTGACAGTGACACAGTCATGAGTGTGAACAGTGACACAGTCATGAGTGTGGACAGTGACACAGTCATGAGTGTGGGCAGTGACACAGTCATGAGTGTGAAGCAGTGACACAGTCATGAGTGTGGCATGACACAGTCATGAGTGTGGACAGTGACACAGTCATGAGTGTGACAGTGACACAGTCATGAGTGTGGACAGTGACATAGTCATGAGTGTGGACAGTGACACAAGTGTGGACAGTGACACAAGTGTGGACAGTGACACAAGTGTGGACAGTGACACAAGTGTGGACAGTGACACAAGTGTGACAGTGACACAAGTGTGGACAGTGACACAAGTGTGGACAGTGACACAAGTGTGAAGACCAAGTGTGGACAGTGACACAAGTGTTGAAACTGACTCGTATGTAGACAGTGTTACATGGGTAGACAGTGTCTTCAGTGTGGAGAAACGAGTGACTAATGTCACGAAAGTAAACAGTGACACAATACAGAGGAGAGTGACACAAACATAGGCAGTGTCATGAGTATAGAGAGTGCCATTACCCTTAACAGTAAACAAAATTACCGACAGTGCCGACGCTCTGGTAGATACACAAGTATGAACTACGACTCCATATTTAGAATCAGAAAATATGAACGTGTTAGAAGCATCAATGGCTCTTTTTGTTCCTGGCGTCACTGGGTTTACCCCAGGATCTAAT
>WNWK01047890.1:0-13753 GCA_009830355.1 Cherax destructor
TCGATTAGACACTAGGCCTGTTGTATGTTGTGTGTGTGTGTAACGAAACACTGTGTGTGTGTGTGTATGTGTGTTTGTGTGTGTGTGTGTGCATGTGTGTTTGTGTGTGTACTCACCTATTTGTACTCACCTATTTGTGGTTGCAGGGGTCGAGTCATAGCTCCTGGCCCCGCCTCTTCACTGATTGCTACTAGGTCCTCTCTCTCCCTGCTCCATGAGCTTTATCAAACCTAGTCTTAAAACTATGTATGGTTCCTGCCTCCACTATGTCGCTTTCTAAGCTATTCCACTTCCTGACAACTCTATGACTGAAGAAATACTTCCTAACATCCCTTTGACTCATAGGAGTCTTCAACTTCCAATGTGCTCGGTATTATACTCACCCCAAGATCTTTTTCTTTGAGTGAGGTTTGCAGTCTTTGGCCACCTAGACTATACTCTGTCTGCGGTCTTCTTTGCCCTTCCCCGATATTCATGACTTTACATTTGGCAGGGTTAAATTCAAGGAGCCAGTTACTGGACCAGGCTTGCAGCCTGTCCAGGTCTCTTTGTAGTCCTGCCTGATCCTCGACTGATTTGATTCTTCTCATTAACTTCACATCATCTGCAAACAGGGACACTTCTGAGTCTATCCCTTCCGTTATGTCATTCACATATACCAAAAACAGTACAGGTCCTAGGACTGACCCTTGAGGAACTCCACTCGTCACAGGTGCCCACTCTGACATCTCGTCACGTACCATGACTCGTTGTTGCCTCCCTGTCAGATATTCTCTGATCCATTGCAGTGCTTTTCCTGTTACGTGTGCCTGATCCTCTAGCTTTTGCATTAACCTCTTGTGAGGAACTGTGTCGAACGCCTTCTTGCAGTCCAAAAAATGCAGTCTATCCACCCTCTCTCTCGTGTCTTACTTCTGTTACCTTGTCATAAAACTCCAGTAGGTTTGTGACACAGGATTTTCCTTCCCTGAAACCGTGCTGGTTGTCGTTTATAAGCTTGTGTCTTTCTAGGTGCTCCACCACTCTCCTCCTGATGATCTTCTCCATGACTTTGCATACTATACACGTCAGTGACACAGGTCTGTAGTTTAATGCCTCGTGTCTGTCTCCTTTCTTAAAAATTGGGACTACATTTGCCATCTTCCACGCTTCAGGTAGTTGCCCAGTTTCAATGGATGTGTTGAAGATTTGTGTTAGTGGCACACACAACATCTCTGCTCCCTCTCTAAGGACTCACGGAGAAATGTTGTCCGGTCCCACCGCTTTTGAGGTATCGAGTTCACATAGCAGCTTCTTCACCTCCTCCTCGGTTGTGTGTATTTCATCCAGCACTTGTTGGTATACCTCCTATTCTGAATTCCTGGAGTCCTACCTGTCTCCTGTGTAAATACTTCTTTAAATCTCATGTTGAGCTCCTCACATACCTCTTGGTCGTTTATTGTGAACTCCCCACCTTCCTTTCTCAGCCTGATTACCTGGTCCTTGACTGTTGTTTTCCTCCTGATGTGGCTATACAACAGCTTCGTGTCAGACTTGACTTTTGATGCTATATCATTTTCATATTGTCGCTGAGCCTCCTTCTTACCTGTGCATATTCGTTTCTGGCTCTTCGGCTAATCTCTTTATTTTCCTGGGTCCTTTGTCTTCTGTACTTTTTCCATTCTCTATTACACTTACTTTTGCCTCCCTACACCTCTGGGTGAACCAAGGACTCGTTCTGGTCTTCCCATTACTTCTGTTTCCCTTGGGGACAAACCTCTCCTCTGCCTCTTTGCATTTGGTTGTCACATATTCCATCATTTCTTTTACTGGTTTTCCTGCCAATTCTCTCTCCCACTGAACGTCTTGTAGGAAGTTCCTCATGCCTGTGTAGTCCCCCTTTTGTAGTTTCGTTTCTCCTTTCCTATTCCTGCTCCCTCTCCACTTGTAGCTCAACTATATAATCAAAACACAGAACCAAATGATCACTAGCTCCAAGGGGCCTTTCATACGTGATATCCTCGATGTCCGAACTACTCAAGGTGAATACTAGGTCCAGTCTTGCTGGATCATCCCCACCTCTCTCTCTGGTAGTGTCTCTAACATGTTGATGCATGAGGTTTTCCAGTACCACATCCATCATCTTGGCTCTCCATGATTCAGGACTCCCATGGGGCTCTAGGTTTTCCCAATCAATCTCTTTGTGATTGAAATCACCCATAACTAGTAACTTTGCTCTCCCCATGTGGGCTCTTCTGGCCACCTCGGCTAGTGTGTCTACCATTGCTCTGTTGCTCTCGTCGTATTCTTCTCTTGGCCTCCTGTGTGTGTGTGTGTGTGTGTGTGTGTGTGTGTGTACTCACCTAATTGTGGTTGCAGGGGTCGAGACTCAGCTCCTGGCCCCGCTGTGTGTGTGTATGTGTGTGTGTGTGTGTGTTGCTTTAGGAGAACAAAATTTAACAATTCTTTTTTACACAAACGATCAAACCTGCGGCAACACACTTACATTTCACTCTCCAACGTCATCAAATTATGTGGCAGCTTTTGTGAAGGTTTGAAGCTTAGCCACTCAGTGATTTGAAAGATATTTCAGCCATTCCAGGATGATGTTAATGATTTCAATAATTGTAGTGTCAGGACAACTTAATATGCCAATTGTTCCATGAATATGATTCTCGTTATCGTACAAAAACATTAAAAGTTTGAAGCCGATTGGATGAGGTGTTCTTGAGTTATGAGAGAAATGATTTACCACAAAGAAGAAAAAACAAAGAAAAAATCAGGCAACTTCTTGAGGATCTCTCTCTTACGAGATACCTAAAAATAATTTAGGCAGTCTTTTTAAAGCCTCCCTTCAGGGTTACCAAATAAACTGGACACATAGTTCAATAAATGTGAATTATAGATTTTAATCTGCTTTAGTTATCGGCCGTTTTGCATCCTCCGGTTCTGATGTTATTTAATAGAAGTGAGGGACAGAATGATTCCACAACATGTCACTAAGGTACAACCTGACCTGACCCAGTGACAACAACTTCCTGATCTACCACAAATGGTATTTCTTTAAGATAACGACCTGATAAATACGTTCACCTCTACAACCGCTTAATTATGGAAGGCAAAAATCAACACTTGTATTAGATAAAGCAAAGTAGACGCTGCAAATTATCTTACGAAAAGTAAAGAGTTGCGAGGAAAAAAATATTAAATACGTCTCTCACACTTTTTTCACATCTTCGCTTCTCTGACATCTTCTATATTATGAGAAAACACTCGTAACCAGACACTCACACACTCAAATAAAACAATAAAACCGTGTGAAGAAAATAAAATCTTCAAGCTGCGAGACTCGACCTCCTGACAAAAGGAATTTCAGCGACCATCTAATAACTTGGCTGGCAGGTCTTCTTAATAGCTTGTTCACTGATCTTTTATTTACTAGTATGTTAACCTTCTGTTCCAGTGTTATTGTATGTTGATGTACGATACTTAAGTGTTGCTGTTCTGTTTATGTTACTGTATTGTTCTCGTGTTTTACGGTACAGTTCTCGTGTGTTGTTGTATTGTTCTTGTGTTTTACAGTTTTTTTCAAGTTCTCTGGGCTTGTGTTGTTGTATTGTTCTTGTGTTGTTGAAATTGTTCTGGTGTTTTGTATTGTTCTTGTGATTTACGGTACAGTTCTCGTGTGTTGTTGTATTGTTCTTGTGATTTACGGTACAGTTCTCGTGTGTTGTTGTATTGTTCTTGTGATTTACGGTACAGTTCTCGTGTGTTGTTGTATTGTTCTTGTGATTTACGGTACAGTTCTCGTGTGTTGTTGTATTGTTCTTGTGATTTACGGTACAGTTCTCGTGTGTTGTTGTATTGTTCTTGTGATTTACGTACAGTTGTCGTGTGTTGTTGTATTGTTCTTGTGATTTACGGTACAGTTCTCGTGTGTTGTTGTATTGTTCTTGTGATTTACGGTACAGTTCTCGTGTGTTGTTGTATTGTTCTTGTGATTTACGGTACAGTTCTCGCTGTGTGTTGTATTGTTCTTGTGATTTACAGTACAGTTCTCGTGTGTTGTTGTATTGTTCTTGTGTTTTACGGTACAGTTCTCGTGTGTTGTTGTATTGTTCTTGTGATTTACGGTACAGTTCTCGTGTGTTGTTGTATTGTTCTTGTGATTTACGGTACAGTTTTCGTGTGTTGTTGTATTGTTCTTGTGATTTACGGTACAGTTCTCGTGTGTTGTTGTATTGTTCTTGTGTTTTACGGTACAGTTCTCGTGTGTTGTTGTATTGTTCTTGTGATTTACGGTACAGTTCTCGTGTGTTGTTGTATTGTTCTTGCGTTTTACGGTACAGTTCTCGTGTGTTGTTGTATTGTTCTTGTGATTTACGGTACAGTTCTCGTTTGTTGCTGTTTTGTTCTTGTGTTTTACGGTACAGTTCTCGTGTGTTGTTGTATTGTTCTTGTGATTTACGGTACAGTTCTCGCGTGTTGTTGTATTGTTCTTGTGATTTACGGTACAGTTCTCGTGTGTTGTTGTATTGTTCTCGAATTTAATGTATTGTTTTCATGTATTACTGTACTAGTTTGTCATTTTACTGTATTGCCTTGTGTAACAGCATTTTTTAAAGTTATTGTATTTATGTATTACTGTATTGTTTCATTGTATTCCGGTACTGTTCTTGTATGTTGCTGTACTTTTTTGCATGTTACCATACTGTTCTTGCCTGTTTAACTATCGTTGTTTTGTGTTTACGGTATTGTTCTTCTGTGTAACTGCAATTGTGGCTTACAGTGCTCTTTTTTATTTGTCATTGAACTGTTCTTGCTTGTCACTTTAATGTTGTTGCAAGTTACAGTTCTTTTATGTTGCTGTATTTTCCTATGACATCTTAAACAATAGTTTGTCCCATACTGTCATTAATGTCTCCCACAACAATTATGTCTACTCAAAATTCCCAAAACATTCAAATAACAATTCTCATAATCCACATCCCACTCTCATCCACACTTATCTCCTCTATATGATTTTAATACAAATAACACAATACATATCATGCACAAAAATAATATCTCCATGAATAATATCTCATGGTAGTCTCGATTGGACACAAAATATTTTATCAGCCTATCCTTCAACCTGGTATATTCGAGTCAATGTTTGTCTCCTATACTCCTATATTGCTGTACAGCAATATAATAGTGCAAAACGTTCAACAAAAATATATTATTTTGCAACAATGCGCTTCTTGTTACGTTTAACTTGTGTTAAGTTATGTTAATCCATACATCCCCTTCCCTTTTTAGTCTCTGTTCTTCATTACTTAAACTCTGTCTTTCACATCACTTTGTAAATCACAGTTCTGATATACAAACATCTACTGTTCACATTGCTTACAAAATATTTTACAATTCTAACAGTGTGTCTGGCAGTTGTTGAAGTGTATTAGAAGGAAATTGTGACACAAACTAGACT
Organism: Cherax destructor; assembly: GCA_009830355.1. Classification (NCBI taxonomy): domain Eukaryota; kingdom Metazoa; phylum Arthropoda; class Malacostraca; order Decapoda; family Parastacidae; genus Cherax; species Cherax destructor. Next base: position 5,450 of record WNWK01047890.1, read on the forward strand.
TGCGAAGGGCGATGTTTACTAACTAATAGATATAATTAAAACTCAGATACTATTATTCTACATCAACACTGCTTCAGTAGTTTCAACAGTACGTAAACATTTGACGTTTATAAACAGAGAATCACACTTCTGTTCCCCTGTTAAGGGATCTTTTGAAACATCAATTGTAATATGGACCTGAATAAAGACATTTTGCACAAATATGTTTACATTGAGAAGAATTTCCTTAAAGGAAAGTTTATGAAATAATGTATATATTTTAACCGTCGTTATTACTTTAGTATGTTTAGTGTTAGCAGTCACTGTGAGGGCGAGGGTTGCTTCTACAGTGTGAGGGCGAGGGTTGCTTCTGCAGTGTGAGGGCGAGGGTTGCTTCTGCAGTGTGAGGGCGAGGGTTGCTTCTGCAGTCTAAGATGTGAATGAATTTGTCCAACACTGTAGACTATGTTTGTATCTCTACAGTGTATTGTGTGAAGACTTTGATGAGACGATATACACTCACTGTGTAAACTCAGTGTAGTGATGGAGCTCAATTAATATAATTAGTCTTGTGTTGAACTTTGAACACTAATCTACGCACATTAAAACGTTCACAAATGCACTTACACAGCTAAATAATTGAACAAACTAATAATTGACATAGGTACAATATTAAATATAAATATATGTTCCAAATTATCATTGAGTGGCCACTCCTTGGTGGGCTAACTGGGATAGAGATCTCTCTTGTCTCAGGTAGTCGACGTTCGGGTCTGTCCAGGTGGATGTTATTACAGAGCGCAGATTTTCTGCGTGTCCTCCTCTGTAATAACATCTACCTTCGTATACTGATATTAATACACTTGTGTAGTAATATCATATATGGGCAGTGCTTCAAGGGTGGCTAAAACGCTGACCTCAGAGAAGTTGAGAAGGGTGAATACCTGGAACCACGGACCTGGGGTGGGACTGCTGACCCCAGGGAAGTGGTGAAGGGTGTATACCTGGAACCACGGACCTGGGGTGGGACTTGCTGACCTCAGGGAAGTGGTGGAAGGTGTGTACCTGAAACCACGGACCTGGAGTGGGACTTGCTGACCTCAGGGAAGTGGTGAAGGGTGAATACCTGGAACCACGGACCTGGGGTGGGACTTGCTGACCTCAGGTAAATGGTGAATGGTGAATACCTGGAGCCATGAACCTGGGGTGGGACGTGCTGACCTCAGGGAAGTGGTGAAGGGTGAATACCTGGACCCACGGACCTGGGGTGGGACTGCTGACCTCAGGGAAGTGGTGAAGGGTGTATGGATGAACACTTGGAACCACGGACCTGGGGTGGGACTGCTGACCTCTTGGGAGGGTGGGACTGGGTGAGGCATCAAAAATACCGAAAAAAAATCCAGAACTTCAGGGAAAGGGAAGACATCCGGGGGCCCACGGATGGATTCCTGGAGGGGACACATGAACCTGGGAAAGGCTTAGATGCAAGATCACTATTTGTAGGACAGGAAGTGGGGAAGGGAGAATATCTGAGTGGACACAGATGGACTCCTGGACACATGAACCTGGGGAAGGTAAGATTACTGAGTGTAGGACAGGAAGTGGGGAAGGGAGAATATCTGAGGGGACACAGATGGACTCCTGGACACATGAACCTGGGAAGGTAAGATTACTGAGTGTAGGACAGGAAGTGGGGAAGGGAGAATATCTGAGGGGACACATATGGACTCCTGGACACATGAACCTGGGGAAGGTAAGATCACTGAGTGTAGGACAGGGAGTGGGGAAGGGAGAATATCTGAGTGGACACAGATGGACTCCTGGACACATGAACCTGGGGAAGGTAAGATTACTGAGTGTAGGACAGGGAGTGGGGAAGGGAGAATATCTGAGGGGACACAGATGGACTCCTGGACACATGAACCTGGGGAAGGTAAGATTACTGAATGTAGGATAGGAAGTGGGGAAGGGAGAATATCTGAGGGGACACAGATGGACTCCTGGACACATGAACCTTGGGAAGGTAAGATTACTGAATCTAGGACAGGAAGTGGGGAAGGGAGAATATCTGAGGGGACACAGATGAACTCCTGGACACATGAACCTGGGGAATTTAAGATCACTGAGTGTAGGATAGGAAGTGGGGAACAGATGGACACAGATGGACACGGGGAAAACTTCAAAAAACACAGTAAGTTGGTAGACCTTAAAGACGAACCACTGGCCTCCACGTGGCAAGGTCTGGTAACTCATAGATAACTCTGAGGCTGACAGTGGTCGCAAACAACTGCTAATAATAATAATAATAATAATAATAATAATAATCAATAATTATATATAATTATATATAATATAGTATGACAATAATGTCTTCAAGTATCATGTACTATTATTATTATTATTACTGTATACTGTGTTTTTTGTTTAAACATAAGTGACATCACACATCCTTGTATGAAACCCATAGTGACATCACACATCGTTATCTAAGACTCATAGTGACATCACTATTATCTACTCAGTGACATCACTCATCGTTGTCTAAGACTCACAGTGACATCATTCATCGTTATCTAAGTATACCAGAAGAGTTATTCTTTAGTTATGGAACTGATCCCAACTGCACACAGTAATATTCTGCCCGTAAGATACATGAACCATTATTGACGTCGTTCAGAGTGAGTGACCCTGGCCTCCTGGTGGCCGGGTCTGGTAACACAACTAACTCTGAGGTTCATAGTTGCCGCAAACTCTTGATTTTTGCCACTTTGTGGCGTTATATCTCATAGTAGTAACAACATATATCAACACTATTGTGAGTTGATTGTGTATGAATAATTAGACATGCAAATAACATCAGCCTGAAGGTCAATAGAAATGTACGTATTCCAGTTAGACTTGACCTGGTGACCCTACACACTTTACCTCCCGATGATCCAACTTGACCTGGTGACCCTACACACTTTACCTCCCGATGATCCAACTTGACCTGGTGACCCTACACACTTTACCTCCCGATGATCCGATTTGACCTGGTGACCCTACACACTTTACCTCCCGATGATCCGACTTGACCTGGTGACCCTACACACTTTACCTCCCGATGATCCAACTTGACCTGGTGATCCAACACACTTTACCTCCCGATGATCCAACTTGACCTGGTGATCCAACACACTTTACCTCCCGATGATCCAACTTGACCTGGTGACCCTACACACTTTACCTCCCGATGATCCAACTTGACCTGGTGACCCTACACACTTTACCTCCCGATGATCCGACTTGACCTGGTGACCCTACACACTTTACCTCCCGATGATCCAACTTGACCTGGTGACCCTACACACTTTACCTCCCGATGATCCAACTTGACCTGGTGACCCTACACACTTTACCTCCCGATGATCCGACTTGATCTGGTGACCCTACACACTTTACCTCCCGATGATCCAACTTGACCTGGTGATCCAACACACTTTACCTCCCGATGATCCAACTTGACCTGGTGATCCAACACACTTTACCTCCCGATGATCCAACTTGACCTGGTGACCCTACACACTTTACCTCACGATGATTCAACTTGACCTGGTGACCCTACACACTTTACCTCCCGATGATCCAACTTGACCTGGTGACCCTACACACTTTACCTCCCGATGATCCAACTTGACCTGGTGACCCTACACACTTTACCTCCCGATGATCCAACTTGACCTGGTGACCCTACACACTTTACCTCCCGATGATCCAACTTGACCTGGTGACTCTACACACTTTACCTCCCGATGATCCAACTTGACCTGGTGACCCTACACACTTTACCTCCCGATGATCCAACTTGACCTGGTGACCCTACACACTTTACCTCCCGATGATCCAACTTGACCTGGTGACTCTACACACTTTACCTCCCGATGATCCAACTTGACCTGGTGACCCTACACACTTTACCTCCCGATGATCCAACTTGACCTGGTGACCCTACACACTTTACCTCCCGATGATCCAACTTGACCTGGTGACCCTACACACTTTACCTCCTGATGATCCAACTTGACCTGGTGATCCAACACACTTTACCTCCCGATGATCCAACTTGACCTGGTGATCCAACACACTTTACCTCCCGATGATCCAACTTGACCTGGTGACCCTACACACTTTACCTCCCGATGATCCAACTTGACCTGGTGACCCTACACACTTTACCTCCCGATGATCCGACTTGACCTGGTGACCCTACACACTTTACCTCCCGATGATCCAACTTGACCTGGTGACCCTACACACTTTACCTCCCGATGATCCAACTTGACCTGGTGACCCTACACACTTTACCTCCCGATGATCCGACTTGATCTGGTGACCCTACACACTTTACCTCCCGATGATCCAACTTGACCTGGTGATCCAACACACTTTACCTCCCGATGATCCAACTTGACCTGGTGATCCAACACACTTTACCTCCCGATGATCCAACTTGACCTGGTGACCCTACACACTTTACCTCCCGATGATTCAACTTGACCTGGTGACCCTACACACTTTACCTCCCGATGATCCAACTTGACCTGGTGACCCTACACACTTTACCTCCCGATGATCCAACTTGACCTGGTGACCCTACACACTTTACCTCCCGATGATCCAACTTGACCTGGTGACCCTACACACTTTACCTCCCGATGATCCAACTTGACCTGGTGACCCTACACACTTTACCTCCCGATGATCCAACTTGACCTGGTGACCCTACACACTTTACCTCCCGATGATCCAACTTGACCTGGTGACCCTACACACTTTACCTCCCGATGATCCAACTTGACCTGGTGACTCTACACACTTTACCTCCCGATGATCCAACTTGACCTGGTGACCCTACACACTTTACCTCCCGATGATCCAACTTGACCTGGTGACCCTACACACTTTACCTCCCGATGATCCAACTTGACCTGGTGACCCTACACACTTTACCTCCCGATGATCCAACTTGACCTGGTGACCCTACACACTTTACCTCCGGATGATCCAACTTGACCTGGTGACCCTACACACTTTACCTCCCGATGATCAATGGAAAAATAAACACATAAGCAGTATAATGTGATCCTTTATTGACAACGTTTCGCCCACGCAGTGGGCTTTATCGAGTCACTAACAGATCTACCTGGATAACAGAAACATGAGTATTTATAAGATTTAGTCAGGTGGAGAATGCTGCATGTGACAGTCTTCAGAGTATACCTGGAGTATTATACCTGGAGAGAGTTCCAGGGGTCAACGCCCCTGCAGCCCGGTCTGTGACCAGGCCTCATGTTGGATCAGAGCCTGATCAACCAGGCTGTTACTGCTTGCCGCACGCAGTCCAACGTAGGAACCACAGCCTGGCTGGTCAGGTACCGACTCTAGGTGCCTGTCCAGTGCCTGTTTGAAGACAGCCAGGGGTTTGTTGATAATCCCCCTGATGTATGCTGGGAGGCAGTTGAACAATCTTGGGCCCCTGACACTTATTGTGTTGTACAACTCTCAACGTGCTAGTGGCACCCCTGCTTTTCATTTGGGGGATGTTACATCGTCTGCCGAGTCTTTTGCTTTCGTAGGGAGCGACTCTCGTGTGCAAGTTTGGTACTAATCCCTCTAGGATTTTCCAAGTGTATATAATAATGTATCTCTCCCGCCTGCGTTCTAGGGAGTACAGGTTTAGGAACTTCAAGCGTTCCCAGTAATTGAGGTGGTTTATCGCACTTATGCGTGCCGTGAAGGTTCTCTGCACATTTTCTAGGTCAGCAATTTCACCTGCCTTGAAAGGTGCAGTTAGTGTGCAGCAATATTCCAGCCTAGATAAAACAAGCGACCTGAAAAGTGTCAACATGGGCTTGGCATCCCTGGTTTAGAAGGTTCTCATTATCCAAACTGTCATTTTTCTAGCAGATGCAATTGCTACGGTGTTATGGTCCCTGAAGGCGAGATCCTCTGACATGATCACTCCCAGGTCTTTGACATTATTTTTTCGCTCTATTGTGTGGTTGGAATTTGTTTTGTACTCCGATGAGATTTTAATTTCCTCACGTTTTCCATATCGGAGTAATTGAAATTTCTCATCATTGAACTTCATATTGTTTTCTGCAGCCCATTTAAAGATTTGGTTGATGTCTGCTTGGAGTCTTGCAGTGTCTTTAATGGTGGACACTGTCATGCAGATTCGGGTGTCATCTGCAAAGGAAGACACAGCACTGTGGCTTATATCCCTGTCTATGTCCGATATGAGGATGAGGAACAAGATGGGAGCGAGTACTGTGCCTTGTGGAACAGAGCTTTTCACTGTAGCCGCCTCAGACTTTACTCTGTTGACTACTACTCTTTGTGTTCTACTTGTTAGGAAATTATAGATCCATCTACCAACTTTTCCTGTTATTCCTTTATCACGCATTTTGTGTGCTATTACACCATGGTCACACTTGTCAAAAGCTCTTGCAAAGTTTGTGTATATAACATGACATGACCTTGTAGGGTGAAGGTTTAAAACCTTGGGTAACTTAAAAAGAGAATGGACAAGTATATGGGTAGACATTCTGCAGTATTCCATTCTTAAGTTCTATGTGGGATAGAACTTAAGAATGGAACCTTCATCCTATTCTGAAGACTGTCACATGAAACATTCTCCACTTGACCCAGCATTCTCCACCTGATTAAATCCTATAAATACTCATGTATCTTTTATCCAGGTAGATCTGTTTGTGACTCGATAAAGCCCAATGCGTGGGCGAAACGTTGTCAATAAAGGATCACATTATACTGCTTATGTGTTTATTTTTCCATTGTGTCGGTATTTTATACCATTTATTTCCACAGTACAGTAACACAAAAGAGTACAATACTCTAACACAGAAGAGTACAGTACAGTAACACAGAAGAGTACAGTACAGTAACACAGAAGAGTACAGTACAGTAACACAGAAGAGTGCAGTACAGTAACACAGAAGAGTGCAGTACACTAACACAGAAGAGTACAGTACACTAACACAGAAGAGTACTGTACAGTAACACAGAAGAGTAAAGTACACTAACGCAGAATAGTACAGTACACTAACACAGAAGAGTACAGTACAGTAACACAGAAGAATATAGTACAGTAACACAGAAGAGTACAGTACACTAACACAGAAGAGTACAGTACACTAACACAGAAGAGTGCAGTACAGTAACACAGAAGAGTACAATACACTAACACAGAGGAGTACAGTACACTAACACAGAAGAGTACAATACACTAACACAGAAGAGTACAGTACACTAACACAGGTTGAATTATAAATAACAATTAATAATAATAATCAAATTATTATTTGCGACCACTGTCAGCCTCAGAGTTATCTCTGAGTTACCAGACCTTGCCACGTGGAGGCCAGTGGTTCGTATTTAAGGTCCACACCCCCCCCTCGCCTTCCACAGGTTCATGTGTCCAGGAATCCATCCGTGGGCCCCCGGATGTCTCCCATTCCTCACTTCCCTAAGGTCAACCTCGCCTCTGTGTTCTCACCTCTGCTTTCCAGCCTCAGCCTTCCCCAGGTTCATGTATCCAGAAATCCATCTGCCCGCCTCCGGATGTTTTCCCTTCCTCACTTCCCCAAGGTCAGCCTCACCAACCTGTATTCTTGCCTTCCCCAGGTTCATGTGTCCAGGAATCCATCCGTTCGCTCCCGGATGTCTCCCCTTCCCCACTTACCCAAGGTCAGCCTCAATAACAACCTTCTCCAAGTTCATGTATCCAGGAATCCATCCGTTCGCTCCCGGATGTCTCCCCTTCCCCACTTACCTAAGGTCGGCGGTGCCTTCCTCGGATCAGTGTCTCCAGGAGTCCACTTGTGTCACCTCAGGTGGACTCCCTTCCCCACTTCCCCAAAGTCAGCGGTATTCTTGCCTTTCCCAAGTTCATGTATCCAGGAATCCATCCGTCTACCGCCGGATGTTTCCCCTTCCCCACTTACCCAAGGTCAGCCTCAACTGCTAGTATTCATGTCTTCCCCAGGTTCATGTATCCAGGAATCCATCCGTCTACCGCCAGATGTCTTCCCTTCCCCACTTACCCAAGGTCAGCCTCAACTGCTGGTATTCATGCCTTCCCCAGGTTCATGTATCCAGGAATCCATCCGTTCGCTCCAGGATGTCTCCCTTTCCTCACTTTCCCAAGGTCAGCCTCAACAACAACCTTCCCCAAGTTCATGTATCCAGGAATCCATCCGTTCGCTCCCAGATGTATTCCCTTCCCCACTTACCTAAGGTCAGCGGTACCTTCCCTGGATCAGTGTC
>WNWK01047891.1:0-13752 GCA_009830355.1 Cherax destructor
GGGGTTGTATTTGGGGTGTGGTCTGATTGGGTGGGGTTTGTGATGGGGTGGGGTAGTGGTGATGATGGGTTTAGGGTTGCTGGGGTGGGGACAGGGGACATGATGTGTGTGTGCGATGTTAAACTATATGGTTGCCGTTGGGTTGCTGTGGTTTGAGGCCCTCCGTGAGTGCTTCCGGTGGGTGTGGTTGTCCTTCTGCTTGGGCCTGGTGCCCCCTGTACCTCGCTGTCTCCATCTCTCTCCCTCCCTTCGCTTTCTTATCCTCTCCTTTTGGGCCTCCTTTCTTCCTGTGTTCTGTCCAGATCTAGGTATACATCGTGGAACTCCTGGCTCGCCCTCAGCCGTGCTTTCTCTTGTAGGATCATGGTACGGGCTGATTCTGCATTGAAGATTACTTTGTCACCTGGGACGTGTCTCCCCCTGTTGCTAGCATAATACCTATAATCCTTTCCTTCTCCTCCTGTTTCCTTCTGTCATGGGTGACCCCTTCGACTTCCTTAAGGCCGTAGATAAAGATGGACTTCTCCCTTTCCTCCTCCCACTGTGTCTCCCTTTGCCTCATCAGAGATGCATTAGCATCTTCCGGTTCTGTCATGGTTGTAGCCCCTGTGTTCCTCTGTGTGTCTGGCCTACTCATTTGCCCAAGTCCACTGCTGTATATTGTTGGGGCCTCTGCGTTTAGTGCACCTGCGGCTTTGACTACCCTCTCATGTGTTGTTACTGTGCCCTCATGCTTTGCTTGTGTGTGTGTGTGTGTGTGTGTGCGCGTGTGCGTGTGTGTGTGTGTGTGTGCGCGCGCGCATGTGCATGTGCGTGTGTGTGTGTGTGTGTACTCACCTAATTGTACTCACCTAATTGTGGTTGCAGGGGTCGAGACTCAGCTCCTGGCCCCGCCTCTTCGCTGTCCGCTACTGGGTCTCTGCTCTCCCTGCTCCATGAGCTTTATCATACCTTGTCTTAAAACTATGTATGGTTCCCGCCTCCACTATATCGTTCTCTAGACTGTGTGTGTGTGTGTGTGTGTGTGTGTCGTGCCGAATAAGTAAAACTTGCGATTTTGGCTTAAATAGCAACACACTTATTGCCTAATAGGACAAGCGAAAATTTGCGTATGCAATAATTTCGCAAAAATTATGCTGAACCTAACGAAATAAATATATTTCATTGTGTTTAATATTAAATTATTGTAAACTTATATAAAATATATTTAGTTTCATTTGGCTAAATTAAATTGCTCTTATTATAATAAGGTTAGGCAAGTTTCCTAAGGTTCTTTCGGTACAAAATCACTAATTTTTATATTAAATATTTTTAAATGTATAAGAATTTTTTTATAAAAAACACTTATATTATATATATTATATATATATAATATATATATATATATATATTTTTATTAACACATCGGCCGATTCCCACCAAGGCAGGGTGGCCCGAAAAGAAAAACTTTCATCATCATTCACTCCATCACTGTCTTGCCAGAGGGTGCTTTACACTACAGTTATAAAACTGCAACATTAACACCCCTCCTTCAGAGTGCCGGCACTGTACTTCCCATCTCCAGAACTCAAGTCCGGCCTGCCGGTTTCCCTGAATCCTTCATAAATGTTACTTTGCTCACCACTCCAACAGCCGTCAAGTATTAAAACCATGTGCCTCCATTCACTCCTATCAAATACGCTCACACATGCTTGCTGGAAGTCCAAGCCCCTCGCACACAAAACTTCCTTTACCCCTCCCTCCAACCTTTCCTAGGCCGACCCCTACCCCGCCTTCCCTCACTACAGATTTATACACTCTAAGTCACTCTGTCTCGTTCCATTCTCTCTACATGTCCAAACCACCTCAACAACCCCTCCTCAGCTCTCTGGACAATCGTTTTGGTAATCCCGCACCTCCTCCTAATTTCCAAACTTCGAATTCTCTGCACTATATTCACACCACACATTGACCTCAGACACGACATCTCCACTGCCTCCAGCCTTCTCCTCATTGCAACATTCACCACCCATGCTTCACACCCATATAAGAGCGTTGGTATAACTATACTCTCATACATTCCCCTCTTTACTTCTATGGACAAAGTTCTTTGTCTCCACAGACTCTGAAGTGCACCACTCACCCTTTTCCCCTCATCAATTCTATGATTCACCTCATCCTTCATAGACCCATCTGCTGACATGTCCACTCCCAAATATCTGAATACATTCACCTCCTCCATACTCTCTCCCTCCAATCTGATATCCAATCTTTCGTCACCTATTCTTTTTGTTATCCTCATCACCTTACTCTTTCCTATTTCACTTTCAATTTTCTTCTTTTACACACTCTACCAAATTCATCCACCAACCTCTGCAACTTCTCTTCAGAATCTCCCAAAAGCACAGTGTCATCAGCAAAAAGCAACTGTGACAACTCCCACTTTGTATTTGCTTCTTTATCTTTTAGCCCCACACCTCTTGCCAAGACCCTCGCATTCACTTCTCTTACAACCCCATCTATAAATATATTGAACAACCACGGTGACATCACACATCCTTGTCTAAGGCCCACTTTTACTGGGAAATAGTCCCTTCCCTCCTACACACTCTAACCTGAGCCTCACTATCCTCATAAAAACTCTTCACTGCTTTCAGTAACCTTCCTCCTATTCCATACACCTGCAACATCTGCCACATTGCCCCCTATCTCCTATCATACGCCTTTCCCAAATCCATAATATATATATATATATATATATATATATATATATATATATATATATATATATATATATATATATATATATATATATATATATATATACAGTATTCTCTTAACAATTCCCAAACGGGTGATCTTTTAACAAACATTAGCTCAGTCCACAGCAGCATTCGAACCAGATCTTAAAAAGATAATGTTTGATATGCTTTCCTGGATGAGATTTGAGGTTAAGGGGTTAAGCGTCAGTTCTTGGGCCAGCCGCGTAGCCTTCATATGATGGGTGAAATAAGTGGGTACCTAGCTCCTTGCGCTCTATAATACTTAATTCAATACCTATGTATTGCGTCTTCTACTCTCTCCACTTTTCCTTTCTTCTTCCATTTGAAATTCATTGTGCTATGTAATCTGATTATCTTTGTTGCTTCTTATTGCTTGACTTTGTTAATTACATATGCTGAAATTGCTCTGTTCAACACCTAAATCGTCCAACATTGCAAAATTGCCTCAATCTTTCTAAATTGATATTCATTCACTTAAATTTCTCTCAATTCTTCCCTAAAATTTCTCCACTATTCTATTAAATGGCTCTCGACGCCCCTAAACTGTCGTCCATGCCCCTAAATTGCCCTCCATGCCCCTAAATTGCCCTCCATGTCCCTAAATTGCCCTCCATGCCCTTAAATGCCCTTCGACGCCCGTAAATTAACCATCACTCTACAAAATTCCTCCTCGCGCAGCTAAATTGCCCCTTACTCACCGGCATTGCCCGTGTGGGCGGTGAAGACGACCCAGGCCACACAAAGCCCCCAGGCCGGCCTGGCCAGAGCCCCGTAGGCCGCAGACATAGCCGGTTGGTCGACCCAGGTCTCGCTTGGGAAGACGTGGTTGTAGGGGAAGAGCCCTAGCACCAGCCCTAGGCCTAGCGAGATGGCTGCTATGTAGCCCAGGAACACCACCAGCTGCCAAGGCAAAAGAAAAAGAAGTTTTAGAGACGAAAGGAACTTTTTTTCCGTGTTGAGGACAGGGATTATTTCGATTCCTAGAGAGAGTAATGACTTGCTCAGGTGAAGACGTGACTGAGACACTGGAGACACTTTCGGAATCAATATTTTATTAACGACTGAAGATGTCAGTTAAAACTAAGAAACAATGAATGAGAGATAGAGAGAAAAAAAAAGAGTTAGAAGGTGGGGTAAATTGTTTACTGCTCTTCGTATTAAATACCCTTCGTCTTAAATTCTGTATATCTAATTTAGTTCTAGTTGCTCTCTCTCTCTCTCTCTCTATATATTATGTTATATATATATATATATATATATATATATATATATATATATATATATATATATATATATATATATATATATATCTGGTGTAAATTGTGCACCCATAGCCTCGGGAAAGTGGATAAAAAGGCTTTAAGGAAGAATATTTGGATTTCTTCCTGAAGCCGTTTGAATATTCCACTTCCCCTACCACCAGATCTTTTCATTCTTTTTTACCAATAGGTATATTTTATTATATAATATGGTACAGAAGATTTAAGAGATAAATTGTTGATATAAAGATGGCATTTACAGCACATGAGGTGAGAGATACATGTCTAGTACATGTTTGTCACTGATTATAATGAGAAAATCTCATCCAGCTCCTCAGAGCTAGGGCGTATGCCCAAAATACAGCAGGCATTACCCCTCTGAACAGCAGCGCTGAGTCGCTGGAACAGAAAACTAGCTGCCCTGGGATCTCTAGTTACTCTGATGAGTCTTTTGCCCAACAAACATATAATGATGGGCAAGTTCTCCATAGACTTTTCTAGACTTCTGGGACCCCCTGAAGCTGGCAGATGCCCCTTCTTCCTCCCTGGTGTATTGGAGATAGGTATCAGCCAAGGTAGATCCACATGTGTAGTCCCCCACTACCTGCTTGCCGTCTGTCCAGGCTTGAAGGGTGATACCATCTGGACGCTTTTGGCTGCCATCAGACCTGCAAAGTAGAGGTGGCTCCCTTACTGCTGGGCATCCGGCTGTTGTGAGGCTCCTCTTGATAATGTTATTAGCCAATCTTTCCCTCGGATTTACGGATTTACGACACACAAGACCATGGTACCCGAATCGGTCTGCGGCTTCACTACCACAAATACATCAGTGTTCGGTGAAAATAGGGGCGGCAAGTCGAAGGGCAAAACCAATGTTGTGATGTAGTCACTGTGCTGTGAGGTCAAGAAGGAGACCTAATTTAGCAGCAAATTGTCACACACCTTGCCTTGGCAAATAGCTGTCAGACACACCTCTCGCTGGGGAAGAGGGGTGCTTTAAGGACCATATAAAGTCAAGGAAACAGTTAGAGGAGAGAGGTTGGTGACAGGTCCATTGAGCGAAGCCCTGGACAGCGTGTGTGTAGTGGGCCATGCATTACGAATCTCAGGTCAGCTGGTTAATTAGGTCTCCTTTTTGACCTCACAGCACAGTGACTACATCACAATCTGGATGGTCTGTGGGTTGAGGCGTGTGCCAAGGCTGGAGTTGGGAACAGCCAACAGAAAGTCCCCTTAATGAAGAGCTCTCACTGCCACGAGGCGGGCTCTATCCTTCTCTGACACACACTGAAGCATTGTTGAGGCTATATTCTCCACTACTGGGACATCCCAGTGCAACTGTTTGTAGTTGTTGGGGGAGCAAGTCTGGTTTCAGAGCCCATTAGATTATCCCAGATCATGGCAACATCAATGAACTTTTGGTCCTGGACTCCAATCTTGTCCCTAAGATGTTCAGGGAGAATAGCTGCTACAAGCCCTCTGGATGCAACGCATGAAAACAGAAAAGCAGGTAGCGCAATCTGTGATGACCTGCGGACACAAATGCCTCCTAGTCTGACTGGAAGTGTAGCTTTGTTCCACTGCCCATCTTCTAGAGTAAGGTTAAGTAATTTCGTAAAAATCTGCCTCAGGATACTGTCATATTTGTGCAGTATAGGGTTGTTATATGAATGTGCACATCTTAGGAAATATGTCAGCCTGGGCAGACTCAAGCACTTTGTGAGAAGGTACAAGGCATCATGGGTGTAAAGATTGCATATTCGTTGTTCCATTCTCCTCAACTCTTCCAATATCTTCCTGAGAATTGTGTCAATGATATCGCCTCCCAGAGGTGCTCCAAGCAAGATGCTATTTGTGGGGGCAATGACTGATGCTCCTGATGACTGACTGAGATGATTTCTCATTTGTATGGATTCAGGATGAGACCCCTTTCCTGTCCCCATGTCATCAACTGTGTAAGATCATCTAGAAGGGACTACTTTGTACATGCTAGTGTGCCATCATCCAGGAACCAGATGTTTAGCTCACTGGTCAGTCTTACTGTGATTTCGCTAACCGTTATACAGAAGAGAAATGGTGCAAGAGGATCCCCTTGGACACCCTCTGTTGGTGTGAGTTCATGCTCTCCAAACAGGAGCATTGATTCCTTGCTATATCCAGCTGAAACAAAAGGAAAGAGACCAGGGAAATGTTCTTGTACCGCTGCAAATACCACGTCTCTTTTCAGGAGATTAAATGCATTCTTGAAATCTAATTTTACCACTGCATTGTCCTCAGGCCTTTGTTGCATGAACCGCTGCTTCACTTCCTTGAGAGACCCCAAAGCCAAGCTGGTTTGGTTGAAGCATCATGGCTGCCTCCGCGCGAATACTTCGGACAGCAGCTTTGGAAACGAGGCTGCGAACAGTGTTGCCCATTGCAATTGGCCTAATTCCTCCATCCTTCTTTTTAAGGGCACAAAGTGATGCACCAAAAAATAAAGGTTTAATTTCGTCAGGAATCAGACCAGCCAAGGAATTGACGAACCTTGTGATCTCTGAAAGCAGTGTCTCTGCAATCTCCCCGATAACTGGATTAACTATTTCCTTTAAATGCTGTGGCCTTATTCAAGTGTAACCCCCAGCAGAGCCGGACGGGAACGACATTATTTCTTTGTAAATGTCTGAGTTTTCAACAATCAATGGTTCCACAGTGGGGACAGAGGTGCTGGAACTGTTGGTGCCCCTGGTTTCCCTGGCAGGGTGCTTTCTTCTAAGTGCTTCAGCAATGTCAGCATCCCTGGGGGCAACTGTATCTTCACTGATAATAATTCTGATTGCCCCCACTGTTGCCCTCTTCAATTTTCTTGCTCACCTGGACACTGATTTTTTCGCCGTCAGTGGAGTGAGTGGCGGTTCTGCCTCTCCCGTTTTTGTATTGATGGGGAAGGTGAATGATGTTATCAGCTCTAGGAAAGTCTCTTAAGGATTTAATGATCATTGAGGCTAGCCTCTTTCCCCTTCTTTCCGGCACAGCTAAGCAGACATTGCCAAAAAGTAGCAAGTTGTGTCATACCTTGATGGTTGGTAGAGCATTTAGGATAGCAGAACCATCGTTTACTTTTATTAAGAGGTCCGTAAGTTTCCCAGCTGCGTGTGGACGGGCTGCTTTGGGAATATGTGTGAGTGTCCTGGTACCTGTTGCTTTAATTGCTTCCAAGATATTATCTGATGAGATGAGATCTGTTGGAGTGGGTTCAGGTGCCTGAAGTGGCTCTGGGTTATCACTTTCCACAGGAGGACATCCTGAACCCGGGCAGCTACCATGTTTGTGGAGGAAACCATTAGAGTTGAGACAACGAAGCTGTAAACACGACCGACACTTGCCTCTCCTAGTATTGCCAGCTGTGCCATTTCCCTGGCTGCTCACTTCCTCCTGACTGGCATTCATCTGGTTAGACTAGACTGTAGGAGTATTACATGCTGGGTGGGTATGGTGCGTGGAAGTGAACTTGACTGTGTCAAGTCGGACCGAAACGTCGTCGTAAGTTCCTCTCTTCTATGTGCGGGTTGTGTGTGTATTGTTCCAGTCACGGTATTGTGCCTTTTATGTTATTTATTGACTGTGGTGGCCTGGTGGGGTTTGAGGGGCTTGTGAGGGGCTGGGAGGGGAAATCTGCCTCTGGGAATTGGGTAGGGAAGGCTCTGGTAGTTTGGATGGGGAGGCTCTGGTAGTTGGGTGGGGGAGGCGCAGGTTGTTGGGTGGAGCAGCCCTGGGAGAGGGGTGAGGGGAGTACAATTCACATAAGAAGAGAGATAAGTTAAGATTTTGAACCCTGGAGGGTTAGGCACCCAGGATAACCCAAGAAAGTCAGTGCGTCGTCGAGGAGTGTCTGTCTTATTTCCATTGGGGTCCTCAATCTTGTCCCCCAGGATGCGACCCACACCTGTCGACTAACACCCAGGTACCTATTTGCTAGGTGAACAGGACAACAGGTGTAAGGAAACGCATCGAAATGTTTCCACCCCGTCGGGAATCGATCCCGGGCCCTCCGTGTGTGAAGCGAGAGCTTTAGCCACCAGGCCACCGGTGCCTGGACTTACACACTATATATTGTTCACACTGTCTTACAATACACAACATTATTTGTTTCCCATGTGCATCATGAACGATGTGGGTATGGGCACTGCTGAACCCCAGTGTGTTCCCCTCTGTCCCCTTCCCCGTGGCGTGGGGAAGGCGGCTCTGACTGGTCACTCCCTCGCTAACATTAATCCCACATTCTTTTTCCATAACATATGCCTCTAATTATTCCATGCATCGACACGTAATCATTTCTAAGTTAACTGGAAGCATGGTGCTGGAGGTAGATTTTTTATGAGAGCTTTTCGAGGTTTGTATATACGATAATCTTGGCCGGCACTCCCACACAGTGTAGGCCTTATTCTCCCCCACCCCCACTGGCCATCTTCCACACTACCACCACTCACCAACCTTCACAAAGTGCACACCATTTCCACTATTTACATTGAAACAGTGCACTGAAATGTCTCTCGCTGCACTGGAATCTTCTCAGAGTATTTACACTGAATCCTGTTCAGGCTTAACCTGGTCAGCCTCCTTGATCAGGAGTTATAATTGAAAATCCCGCAGCTAGCCCGCCACACGTCTTGCCATGCCACTCTCTCGAATTTCAAATCCTTCTTTCACCTAACGTATCTTCATTCTCTCTTACATCTCTCTCCGTCTCTCCTCCCACTCCCACTCTTCACCTCTCTCCGTATCTCCTCCCATTCTTCACACTGCTGTGTAGTTGATCTCCTTCTGCCTACATTTCTTCTCTTCTTTCCCGAGTCTTTCATCACAACTATCTAAAATCCATGAAAAAAAATGAATCCCTTGTCTTTGAAATGATGTTATGAAACCTAAATAAAAAATTGTGATTTTTTTTAATCAGAGAAAGCTCTAAACATGTGTGGGTCATACAACGTAAGAAGGAGTGCAGGCTCGAACCTCCGTCCGCCAAGCGTGAGAGGCATATATTAAACATTTCATCAGTATTTCTTGAAATTCAGTCATTTTGTTTTACGGTAGACCGGAAAGGTAGCGGAAGGCCTCGCCCATGATGACCAAACTCCATCCCACTGGTCATCATAGGACTAACAACGGTCAACAGAATGTTTTTTACGTTTCTTCTGAAACACAAAACTCAAAAAAAAAAAAAAAAAAAAAAAAAAAAAAAAAAAACCCAGCACACCAGGCCTCTCAGGCTGGGTGCTTCCTGAAACTCACAATTCTAGCCCCCGAGTCTTACCTTGGGTATCTTGACCTTGTTGATGACAGGGTGACGGAGGAGGAGTGCAGTCCACACACCCACCAGCCAGGGTCCTGCACGACACCACGGTACAAGGTACACTTTCTTCATGTACTCGAAGCTCACTGCCGGCCTGCAGGGTGAGTCGGGGAGATTAAGTACTGTTCATGCAAGGTGAGTGTTAGTACTGTGCAGGCAGGGTGAGTGTTAGTACTGTGCAGGCAGGGTGGTGAGAGTGTTAGTGTATATACAACTGACAGTGTATATACACCACGATGGTGAAGGGTATACAAATACGGTGTATTCTTTAGCGTCGACATGTTTTCATTCCACGTTTTTATTTATGTACCAAGACTAACACCTCTTGGTATATGACAAACCGAAGTATTCTCTGAAGCTTGATCTCTAAGCTGTGGTTTAGATGTGAATTGTTGCAGCCACAGTAGTGTTAGCCAGTTGTGAACTGTTGCAGCCACAATAATGTTAGCTAGTTATGAACTGTTGCAGCCACATTAATGTTAGCTAGTTGTGAACTGTTGCAGCCACAATAATGTTAGATAGTTGTGAATTGTTGCAGCCACAGTAATGTTAGCTAGTTATGAACTGTTGCAGCCACATTAATGTTAGCTAGTTGTGAACTGTTGCAGCCACAGTAATGTTAGATAGTTGTGAACTGTTGCAGCCACAGTAATGTTAGCTAGTTATGAACTGTTGCAACCACAGTAATGTTAGCTAGTTGTGAACTGTTGCAGCCACAATAATGTTAGATAGTTATGAACTGTTGCAGCCACAGAAATGTTAGATAGTTGTGAACTGTTGCAGCCACAGTAATGTTAGCTAGTTATGAACTGTTGCAACCACAGTAATGTTAGCTAGTTGTGAACTGTTGCAGCCACAATAATGTTAGATAGTTATGAACTGTTGCAGCCACAGTAATGTTAGATAGTTGTGAACTGTTGCAGCCACAGTAATGTTAGCTAGTTGTGAACTGTTGCAACCACAGTAATGTTAGCTAGTTGTGAACTGTTGCAGCCACAGTAGTGTGTATGCTCCCGTTGATACACTCTGTCAGCCTAGTGAGAGACTCCCACACACGAGTGGGTAAGTCTGCATGGGAGAGTTGAGCTGCTCCCTTGCTGTTACCACCAGGAGGATAGAGCCTCCAACAATCGTTGCTCTGAATGACCCACCCGGGTTCAGCGCTCTATATAAAATAATGATGAAAACACCTTGTAAACAGGGTATGCTTCGCATGATGTGGCCATTTACGAAATTGTTTTGAAAAAAAAAAATATAATGTGAAAAAGTTGAATTATGTTGTTGAATCATTATTTACCCTGAATTTTGTGGTAGTTTCAGTCTAGAGTAAATTTATCTTTACTAGAGGGAAGCGCTAGACATGTAGGGAGCATACAACGCCTTGGGAGTGGCCTGAAAATATTGTTGATCCAGTTCCTTGGATCAAGGCCTATTTTCAGTCGTGGTGTTGAACTGCTTGTTCTTGTTCTTCAAGGTCGCATAACAGATTGACTGTGACCCGCTAAACTTGTATGAGTCGTTTAACTTCAAGAGTGATTTAGGCTCGGTCCTCCATCCGTAATCGCTACGAGGTTCTCTGTCCAGCCAGTCTGTTGGTGGTCGACTATGGCATGGTCGAGTTTAGTTGGTAAGACGATTGTAATGTTTGTTAAGATATGAGATGAAAGATTCTGGATCCAAACAAAAGAAAATCACAGCTGTCCTTCCTGTCCTTAAATTGAGCCTGATTATCACCCATGTATGGTGAGTGTATGGTTAGTGTATGGTGAATGTATGGTGAACTTATAGTGTGTGTATAGTGAGTGTATGGTGAGTGTATAGTGTGTATAGTGAATGTATGGTGAGTGTATAGTGAGTGAATGGTGTGTGTATGGTGAGTGTATGGTGTGTGATGGGGTATGGAGAATGTATGGTGGAGTATGGTGTGTGATGGAGTATGGTGAGTGTATAGTGAGTGTATGGTGTGTGTATAGTGAGTGTATGGTGTGTGTATAGTGAGTGTATGGTGTATGTATGGTGAATGTATGGTGAATGTATGGTGTGTGTATGGTATGGTGAGTGTGTGGTGAGTGTATGGAGTGTGCTGAGTGTATAGTGAGTGTATGGTGTGTGATGAGTATGGTGTGTGGTGAATGTATAGTGAGTGTATAGTGAGTGTATGGTGAGTGTATGGTGAGTGTATATGAGTGTATGGTGAGTGTATGGTGAGTGTATAGTGAGCGTATGGTGAATGTATGATTCACTAAGTCCTGAAGAGAGTGACATTCACCTGAGGGTGTGCAGACACACACACACACCTGAGGTGTGCAGACACACACACACACCTGAGGTATGCAGGCAGACACACACACCCGAGGGTGTGCAGACACACACACCTGAGGGTGTGCAGACCACACACTTGAGGGTGTGCAGACACACACCTGAGGTGTGCAGACACACACACCTGAGGGTGTGCATCACACACACCTGAGGGTGTGCAGACACACACACCTGAGGTGTGCAGACACACACCTGAGGTGTGCAGACACACACACACCTGAGGGGTGGACACACACACCGAGGGGCAGACACACACCCTGAGGGGGGCCAACACACACCTGAGGGGTGAACACACACACCTGAGGTGCAGACACACACCGGGGGCCCAGCCACAACCTGAGGGGTGCAGACACCACACCTGGGGTGTGCAGACAAAAACCCGGGGGGTTGTGGAACACACACCAAAGGGGCAGCCCCCAACACCTGAGGGTGGCGACACACCCCCCTGAGGGTGTGGGGCACTCCCGAGTGTGAGGACTCACCTGAGGGAGGGAATGGGTGGCAGGTCATACCCGATGATGATGAGGGGAAGGACAGGACACCCCCAAGACCACACCCAGGCCGGGGATAAAGGGAGGCTTAGTGTTGTTGTTGTTCGCGGTACCCCCCGGGTCGGTCTTTTAATTGCCCGGCCTTGGCCCCAGTTTGGGGGCGAACCTTGTTTGGGGGGGAGGTAAGCCCCCTCATCTTGGGGGCCAACTGTCCCCGACCTAGCCACTTCCCCCCCCACGGGGCCGGGGAAAGCTGGCCTGTCTGGTCTGCCATTTCCCCTCCCCAGGACAAAGGAAAGGGGCCTTGTGATAGAAGCTCTGGTCAGGACCTACCCCCCCAGAGGGTCATGGTTCCCCAGAGGCTCAGGGGGGTCAGGCAGGGGGGAGAAACGGGGAAAAGGGAATCAAGGGGAGGAAGAGGGAGACATTGGAGCTGTAATATACAGATGTGGTCCAGATGTACCCTTTAACTTTTTCCTGACCCAGTTCCTAACCTTTTTTTTTTTACGCTACCATCCACGGATGAATATGGAGGTCACAAAAATTAGCCCTCCGACGGCAAAATCAAATTTAACCTACACCAAATGACAGTTATAAAGTGGGCCTCGAGCAGTGGCGCGGCAAGGCACAGTCCCGGGGGAACGAAAGCAAGCCGCCTTTCCTTCCACACACCGTGGGGCATACACAGGAATAAAATGCCACCTGAGTTGGAGACTTGGAAGCTGTGAAGATAACATTCAAAGTTACAGCGGGAGGTGGGGGAACCTTATACCTTCCCCATAATAAAACATCCCCCTAAAAACGGTAACCACACCTTCCCCTTAAAAATTTGGGTTTATTATTCTTCATAAACGTAATGGAACTGGTACAAAGTAGAGACATAGAGGGGCGAATGACTAGCTTCCTTGGGTTTTTTCAATAGTAAGGTAAATAAATGATGAGTAAGATTAACTGCATGCAGGGGCAGAAGAGAATGGGAAAAAACCAGTCTTTATTTTAACCGACTTCAAAAAACTTGATGAAGCTCACCTTGGGGAATACTGTCACAAAATCTCTCTATCTGCATTAAGCGTCTTTTACCCTTTGTGAGGGAGCTTCCGCGTTCATACTCCGTAATAAAAAAAAAATTCTTAAATTCGATAACACTGCCCTTAAAACAAAAAATCCCCCTTAATAAAGAAATGAGAAACTTTAAAAAAAATTTTAAAAGTCAAAGTTTACCTTAAAATTTAAGGGACTATTAGTAATGGGATTAAGGGGGGGAAAATATAAAAACTAGCAGAAGGTAAGAAAAAAAAAGGGTGGGGAAGGGGGGGAAAGGGGGAAAGGGCAAGAGGATAATGTGGGGAACAATGGGATTTTGGAGGAATGAAAAGGAAAGAAAGGGAAAATAAAGTCAAAATTTTTCCTCTTCTTAAAAAAATTTCTTCAAATATTAATCGGAAAAATAATTCGAGTAGTTTATCTTAAAAATAAATTATAATTTTTAATTACTGAATTATCGTCAACCACAAATTTTAAACCTGAGTTACTAATTTTAAGCATCGATTAAAATTTTTAGTTAATTCTTCCCCGTAGTTTTTAAAAAA
>WNWK01047892.1:0-13751 GCA_009830355.1 Cherax destructor
ATACATACTATTGTTACCACTGAAGGTACCATTGAAAGGACACCCCCGTATACATACTATTGTTACCACTGAAGGTACCATTGAAAGGACACCCCGTATACATACTATTGTTACCACTGAAGGTACCATTGAAAGGACACCCCCGTATACATACTATTGTTACCACTGAAGGTACCATTGAAAGGACACCCCGTATACATACTATTGTTACCACTGAAAGTACCATTGAAAGGACACCTTAACTTATAAGTTGTATACAACACCGGCAACTTGTTGACTGAAACCCTGGGTGTGCGCATTAGGCTTCATCAGTCGAATACAGTAGTGTGCTGAGATAGTACAAGTGGGGAGGTAATACAGTAGTGTGCTGATATAGTACAAGTGGGGAGGTAATGCAGTAGTGTGCTGAGATAGTACAAGTGGGGAGGTAATGCAGTAGTGTGTGAGATAGTACAAGTGGGAGGTAATCAGTAGTGTGTGAGATAGTACAAGTGGGGAGGTAATGCAGTAGTGTGCTGAGATAGTACAAGTGGGGAGGTAATGCAGTAGTGTGCTGAGATAGTACAAGTGGGGAGGTAATACAGTAGTGTGCTGAGATAGTACAAGTGGGGAGGTAATGCAGTAGTGTGCTGAGATAGTACAAGTGGGGAGGTAATACAGTAGTGTGCTGAGATAGTACAAGTGGGGAGGTAATACAGTAGTGTGCTGAGATAGTACAAGTGGGGAGGTAGATGCAGTAGTGTGTGAGATAGTGACAAGTGGGGAGGTAATACAGTAGTGTGCTGACATAGTACAAGTGGGAGGTAATACAGTAGTGTGCTGAGATAGTACAAGTGGGGAGGTAATGCAGTAGTGTGCTGAGATAGTACAAGTGGGGAGGTAATGCAGTAGTGTGCTGAGATAGTACAAGTAGGGAGGTAATGCAGTAGGGTGCTGAGATAGTACAAGTGGGGAGGTAATACAGTAGTGTGCTGAGATGGTACAAGTGGTGAGGTAATACAGTAGTGTGCTGAGATAGTACAAGTGGTGAGGTAATACAGTAGTGTGCTGAGATAATACAAGTGTGGAGGTAATGCAGTAGTGTGTTGAGATAGTACAAGTGGGGAGGTAATACAGTAGTGTGCTGAGATAGTACAAGTGGGGAGGTAATGCAGTAGTGTGCTGAGATAGTACAAGTGGGGAGGTAATACAGTAGTGTGCTGATATAGTACAAGTGGGGAGGTAATACAGTAGTGTGCTGAGATAGTACAAGTGGGGAGGTAATGCATTAGTGTGCTGAGATAGTACAAGTGGGGAGGTAATGCAGTAGTGTGCTGAGATAGTACAAGTGGGGAGGTAATGCAGTAGTGTTCTGAAATAGTACAAGTGCGGAGGTAATACAGTAGTGTGCTGAGATAGTACAAGTGGGGAGGTAATGCAGTAGTGTTCTGAGATAGTACAAGTGGGGAGGAAATACAGTAGTGTGCTGAAATAGTACAAGTGGGGAGGTAATACAGTAGTGTGCTGAGATAGTACAAGTGGGGGGTTAATGCAGTAGTGTGCTGAGATAGTACAAGTGGGGAGGTAATGCAGTAGTGTGCTGAGATAGTACAAATGGGGAGGTAATACAGTAGTGTGCTGAGATAGTACAAGTGGGGAGGTAATACGGTAGTGTGCTGAGATAGTACAAGTGGGGAGGTAATACAGTAGTGTGCTGAGATAGTACAAGTGGGGAGGTAATGCAGTAGTGTGCTGAGATAGTACAAGTGGGGAGGTAATGCAGTAGTGTTCTGAGATAGTACAAGTGGGGAGGAAATACAGTAGTGTGCTGAAATAGTACAAGTGGGGAGGTAATACAGTAGTGTGCTGAGATAGTACAAGTGGGGAGGTAATACAGTAGTGTGTTGAGATAGTACAAGTGGGGAGGTAATGCAGTAGTGTTCTGAGATAGTACAAGTGGGGAGGAAATACAGTAGTGTGCTGAAATAGTACAAGTGGGGAGGTAATGCAGTAGTGTGCTGAGATAGTACAAGTGGGGGGTTAATGCAGTAGTGTGCTGAGATAGTACAAGTGGGGAGGTAATACAGTAGTGTGCTGAGATAATACAAGTGGGGAGGTAAT
Source organism: Cherax destructor (assembly GCA_009830355.1). NCBI lineage: Eukaryota > Metazoa > Arthropoda > Malacostraca > Decapoda > Parastacidae > Cherax > Cherax destructor. The sequence continues at coordinate 2,101 of WNWK01047892.1, forward strand.
ACAGTAGTGTGTTGAGATAGTACAAGTGGGGAGGTAATGCAGTAGTGTTCTGAGATAGTACAAGTGGGGAGGAAATACAGTAGTGTGCTGAAATAGTACAAGTGGGGAGGAAATACAGTAGTGTGCTGAAATAGTACAAGTGGGGAGTTAATGCAGTAGTGTGCTGAGATAGTACAAGTGGTGAGGTAATACAGTAGTGTGCTGAGATAGTACAAGTGGGGAGGTAATACAGTAGTGTGCTGAGATAGTACAAGTGGGGAGGTAATGCAGTAGTGTGCTGATATAGTACAAGTGGGGAGGTATTGCAGTAGTGTGCTGATATAGTACAAGTGGGGAGGTAATGCAGTAGTGTGCTGATATAGTACAAGTGGGGAGGTAATGCAGTAGTGTGCTGATATAGTACAAGTGGGGAGGTAATACAGTAGAGTGCTGAGATATTACAAGTGGGGAGGTAATTTTGAGGTGAATTCATTTACTACTATATTTTCATAATCAGATTTAAGCACTAAACCCTTAGGAAGACTCGTTGCTCAAGTGGTAAGTAAGTTTTGTCAGGTATACACAAATACAGTTGCATAGATTATCATACATAGCAGCATGTGTAGAGAACCCAGGATAACCCAAAAGAAAGTCAGAGTGATTTATTTCCATTGGGGTCCTTCAGGTCACGTCAGAAGGAATCGGGCTCGATCCCCGGTCATTCATCTTAATGGGGTGCCTGGGTGTTACCAGACTCTTCTGGATCTCATCCTGGGGATGAGGATCAAAAGCCCGAGGGAAGTAAGTCACACCACTTTCTTGAGTTATCCTGAGTTGCTAATCCTCTTGGTTAACCCTTAGGATTATTAACCTTCCGGGTTAATTTAATTCATCCGTACACCAGGATGGAACCTCACTATACTACACAACACAGCTCTCTACTACTCAACACAACACTACACTACTCAACACAGCACTACACTACACAACACAGCACTACACTACTCAACACTACACTACTCAACACAGCACTACACTACTCAACACTACACTACTCAACACAGCACTACACTACTCAACACAGCACTACACTACTCAACACAACACTACACTACTCAACACAGCACTACACTACACAACACTACACTACTCAACACAGCACTACACTACTCAACACAGCACTACACTACTCAACACAGCACTACACTACTCAACACAGCACTACACTACTCAACACTACACTACTCAACACTACACTACTCAACACTACACTACTCAGCACAGCACTACATTACTCAACACAGCACTACACTACACAACACAGCACTACACTACTCAACACTACACTACTCAACACAGCACTACACTACACAACACAGCACTACACTACTCAACACTACACTACTCAACACAGCACTACACTACTCAACACAGCACTACACTACTCAACACTACACTACTCAACACAGCACTACACTACACAACACTACACTACTCAACACAGCACTACAGTACTCAACACAGCACTACAGTACTCAACACAGCACTACACTACACAACACAGCACTACACTAGACAACACAGCACTACACAAAACAGCACTACACAACACAGCACTACACTACTCAACACAGCACTACACTACACAACGCAGCACTACACTACACAACACAGCACTACACAAAACAGCACTACACAACACAGCACTACACAACACAGCACTACACAACACAGCACTACACAAAACAGCACTACACAACACAGCACTACACAACACAGCACTACACAAAAGAGCACTACACAACACAGCACTACACAACACAGCACTAGCCAACACAGCACTACACTATACAACACAGCACTTCACTACTCAACACAGTACTACATTACTCCACACAGCACTACACTACACAACACAGCACTACACTATACAACACAGCACTTCACTACTCAACACAGTACTACATTACTCCACACAGCACTACACTACACAACACAGCACTACACTACTCGGCATAGCACTACACTACTCAAAACAGCACTACACAACACAGCAATACAAAGCACAGTGCAACACTACACAACTCAACACAGCACTACACTACTTAACACAGCACTACACTACTCAACACAGCACTACACTGCACAACACAGCACTACACTGCACAACACAGCACTACACTACTCAACACAGCACTACACTACTCAACAAATCACTACACTACTCAACACAGCACTACACTACTCAACACAGCACTACACAACACAGCACTACACTACACAACACAGCACTACACAACACACACAGCACTACACTACACAACACAGCACTACACAACACAGCACTACACTACTCAACACAGCACTATACTACACAACACATCACTTCACTACTCAACACAGCACTGCATTACTCCACACAACACTACACTACACAACAGAGCACTACACTACTCAGCACAGCACTACACTACTCAACACAGCACTACACAACACAGCACTACACTACACAACACAGCACTACACAACACACACAGCACTACACTACACAACACAGCACTACACAACACAGCACTACACTACACAACACAGCACTGCACTACACAACACAGCATTACACTACACGACACAGCACTACACTGCACAACACAGCACTACACTGCACAACACAGCACTACACTGCACAACACAGCACTACACAACACCACCACACAACTCAACACAGCACTACACTACACAACACAGCACTACACTACACAGCACTACACTACTCAACACAGCACTACACTACACAACACAGCACAACACTACACAACACAGCATTACACTACACAGCACAGCACTACACTACACATCACAATACTACACTACACAACACTACACTACACAACACAGCACTACACTACATAACACTACACTACACTACACAACACAGCACTACACTACACAACACAATACTACACTACACAACACAGCACTACACTACACAACACAGCACTACACTACACAACACAATACTATACTACACAACACAGCACTACACAACACAACACTACACTACACAATGCAATACTACACTACACTACACAACACTACACTACACAACACAGCACTACACAACTCAACACTACACTATGCAACACAGCACTACACTACACAACACTACACTACAAAACACAGCTCTTCATTACACGACACTAGACAACACAGCACTACACTGCACAACACTTCAGTTCACATCACAACACTACACTACACAGCACATTACACTACACAACACTACACAACACAGTACTACACTACACAACACAGCACTACACAACACAACACTACACTACACAACACAGCACTACACTACACAACACTACACTACACAACACTACAGTAAACAACACTACACTACACAACACTACACAACACTACACAACATAACACTACACTACACAACACAACACTTCACTACACAACACAACAAAACATAGCACAACACTACACTACACAACACAGCACTACACTACAAAACACAGCACTACACTACAAAACACAGGACAACACTACAAAACACAGCACTACACAAAACAGCACTACACAACACAGCACTACACTACACAACACAGCACTACACTACACAACACAGCACTACACTACACAACACAGCACTACACTACACAACACAGCACTACACTACACAATACAGCACTACACAACACAGCCTCTACACTACACAACACTACACAAAACAACACAACACTACACAACACTACACTACACAACACAACACTACACTACACAACACAACACTTCACAACACTACACTACACAACACAGCACTACACTACACAACACAGCACTACACTACATTACACAACACAGCACTACACTACACAACACGACATTACACAACACTATACTACACAGCACAGCACTATGCTTCACAACACAGCACTACACTACAAAACACAGCACTACACTACAAAACACAGCACAACACTACACAACACAGCACTACACAACACAACACTACACAACACAACACTACACTACACAACACAGCACTACACAACACAGCTCTACACTACACAACACTACACAAAACAACACAACACTACACAACACAACACTTCACAACACTACACAACACAGCACTTCACAACACTACACTACACAACACAGCACTACACTACACAACACTACACTACACTACACAACACTTCACAACACTGCACTACACAACACTACACAACACTACACAACACTACACAACACTACACGACACTACACAACACTTCACAACACTAAACTACTCTACACAACACAACACTTCACAACTTTACACTACACAAGACAGCACTATACAACATAGCAGTACACAACACTACACAACACTACACTACACTACACAACACTTCACAACACTACACTACACTACACAACACAGCAATACACAACACAGCACTGAACTACACAACACAGCACTACACAACACAGCACTACACAACACAACACTTCACAACACTACATTACACAACACTACACAACACAGCACTACACAAAACAACACTACACTACACAACACAGCACTAAACAACACTACACTACATAACACAGCACTACACAACACAGCACTACACTACACAGCACAGCACTACACTACACAGCACTGCACTACACAACACTACACAAAACAACACTACACTACACAACACTTTACAATACTACACTACACAACACAGCACTACCCAACACAGCACTACACTACACAACACAGCACTACCCAACACAGCACTACACTACACAGCACTGCACTACACAGCACTACACAACACAACACTACACAAAACAACACTACACTACACAACACTTTACAATACTACACTACACAACACAGCACTACCCAACACAGCACTACACTACACAGCACAGCACTACACAACACTACACAAAACAACACTACACTACACAACACAACACTTTACAACACTACACTACACAACACAGCACTACACAACACAGCACTACACTACACAACACAGCACTACACTACACAACACAGCACTACACTACACAACACAGCACTACACTACACAGCACTGCACTACACAACACTACATAAAACAACACTACACAACACTTTACAACACTACACTACACAACACAGCTCCTTTTTTATATATGTAACACACTGCACTATCTTCACTATATAATACATTGCACTATCTACACTATTTTAACTTATTGCACTATCACTATATCTTGCCTGTGCGAACATTCTTATAGTGTATAAATATATTTAGTTGAATGTAAATACTTAATTCTCGCTGGTCCAGGGGTTATCGTATCCTTCTGGAGTTGTAAAACTCAAACATCGCGGGTTCGAGCCCCGCCAGTATCCTGCTTTCTTATCAGAATTGTAATTGAGGTGAAGAGAATGGACGTCCAAATGCTTGGTGTTTATCACCCTTTCCTGGAGACCACCAAACCCTTGCGAGCATGGAATATCGCCTCGTGCATTCGGAAAACTCTATAACTTCATTTTCAGCGACAGGTTACTTAGCAAGTCTCGTGTACGTCAGCGCCAGGGTCGCGTTGTATTGATGGACAAAGCATCTTACTGTGTTGCGTTGTATGCCTGCTACGATGGGACCTTACTATGATGGTGGTCGTTCTCGCAGTGCCTACGACATCATAAATGACTACTACAACATGCACCCCTTCTTCACAAGACTCCTAGTTATTCATGATGTACGTACAACAAAGCGGCGGTTATAACGATATGTTATTTGGCGTTTTGGAGGCGTGGTTGAAAATGATAAGGCTTCGGAGGCTTCTTACTTTATTTGTGATAAAGGTGCGAGTACAGGCTGCGTGTCTGTGGCCATGGCCCAGGTGGGCCATGCCTTGCGAGGGGGAGACGAGTTAGGCCTGTTGACTGACTGAAGTTTGGGCGCCAAGTAGAGGGAGAGGCAGGGGTGAGGCAGACTCACATGGGTATCCCTACAGGCTTGCCCTCTGGCGGAATACTATGGAAACTAGCATGGCACGAAATATGAACTCAGCTGGCAGACAGCATGGCTGTCTATGCAGACAGTCAGGCTGTCTACACGGTACCTGCTCGTACCACGCACTAGCATTCATAGATATTGTTGCTAGTTCCAGGCTCACGGATCCCGATGACATCAAGCGTTGCTTCTGAATAAGAATGAAATATTCCCCGGATATTAGGGCAGTCAACCTGGTCAGGTCAATGCTGAGTGAATGCAACAATGATATAGTTACTTCCTGCGACGATCCACAAAGGAGCGCATTAATGTCAGTGATTATTATTCATGATATAAGATACCAATTGTACTAAGCAAATTTCCTAAATTTGCTTGTAACAGATAATTGAAATGTAGATATAAATCCAAATGTACAGTTGTTAACCCCTTTGGGGCCTAGTGCCTAGGCCTTTTGTGTATCCATATGCTCTTGCGCTACCCTCCACAGGATGGATATGGGGTGCACAATAAACTAGCCACTTCGGTGGCAAAATCTAATCTATAAGATGTTATTCCTCCTTACCCTATACACGAAATCACAGCTTCCCTATCTTCATCAACATTTAACAATTCCTCAATTCATATTATAATAATAATATCTTTATTTACTACAAGTACATGTACAAGGTGTACAGACCATAGCTGACATCAGTGACATACTACTATATAGAAAGCCTCTTGTTATGCTGAGCATTCCCCGCGAATTAGGTCAGTTTTGTCCCAGGATGCGACCCACACCAGTCCACTAACACCCAATGTTTTATGCATTAGTGTCACCTTATTTAGAGGCTCTATGGTGTCACCCCTTGATGGTGCCACCCTTTGATGGTGTCACCCCTTGATGGTGTCACCCCTTGATGGTGTCACCCCTTGATGGTGTCACCCCTTGATTGTGTCACCCCTTGATGGTGTCACCCCTTGATGGTGTCAACCCTTGATGGTGTCACCCCTTGATGGTGTCAACCCTTGATGGTGTCACCCCTTGATGGTGTCACCCCTTGATGGTGTCACCCCTTGATGGTGTCACCCCTTGATGGTGTCACCCCTTGATGGTGTCAACCCTTGATGGTGTCACCCCTTGATGGTGTCACCCCTTGATGGTGTCACCCGGGGCGGCCCCTTCCCCTTCCTTACGACGCCACTGGAAACAAGACCCTAATGTTTTCCAGTCGTACCGGAGGAGATTCGATCTCCGGACCTCAATGTGTGAGCTAAGTGCGCTAGTTAGTTAGTTTAATATCTTTATTATGCACCCCATACCCATCCTGTGGGGGGTAATCAAAAGATTACAGAGGTACATAATGGGTCCAGGGACTGGACCCCAAAGTTATGATAGCTGAACAAGTTACAAAGGTAATGAACTCAAGGTAGATCTGGTCACAATCATGGCAGGTTACAAAGGTAAAGAACCATCTACACCTATACATGGTTACAATCATGAACAAATTATAAAGTAATAAGCAATTCACACGTCCACACCCGGTCACAACTGTAATGAGTTATCGGTGCAAATATTAACTGTTGGCTCACACACACACACACAAACAAATACGTGAGTACACACACACACGAGTATACATACACACGAACATACATACACACGAGCATACATACACACGAGCATACATACACACGAGCATACATACACACACAAGCACACACATTCACACATTGTCCTATGAAGAAAGGTTAAGGGAAATCGGCCTGACGACACTAGAGGACAGGAGAGTTAGGGGAGACATGATAACGACATATAAAATACTGCGAGGAATAGATAAGGTGAACAGAGACAAGATGTTCCAGAGAGGGGACACAGAAACAAGGGGTCACAATTGGAAGTTGAAGACTCCTATGAGTCAAAGGGATGTTAGGAAGTATTTCTTCAGTCATAGAGTTGTCAGGAAGTGGAATAGCCTAGAAAGTGACGTAGTGGAGGCAGGAACCATACATAGTTTTAAGACGAGGTTTGATAAAGTTCATGGAGCAGGGAGAGAGATGACCTAGTAGCAATCAGTGAAGAGGCGGGGCCAGGAGCTATGACTCGACCCCTGCAACCACAAATAGGTGAGAGGGAGCAGAGGAGCTATGTGTACCACTAACAACAATCTTCAACACATCTATCGAAACAGGGCGACTACCTGAGGTATGGAAGACAACAAATGTAATCCCAATTTTTAAAAAAGGAGACAGGCACGAAGCACTAAACTACAGGCCAGTGTCACTGACATGTATAGTATGCAAGGTCATGGAGAAGATTATCAGGAGATGAGTGGTGGAGCACCTAGAAAGGAATGAGCTGCTTATCAACGACAGCCAGCATGGTTTCAGGGATGGGAAATCCTGTGTCACAAACCTACTGGAGTTCTATGACAGGGTGACAGCAGTAAGACAAGAGAGAGAGGGGTGGGTAGATTGCATTTTCTTGGACTGTAAGAAGGCGTTTGACACAGTTCCACACTAGAGATTAGTGCAAAAGCTGGAGGACCAGGCAGGAATAACAGGCACTACAATGGATCAGGGAATACCTGTCAGGAAGATAACAGCGAGTCATGGTACGTGGCGAGTTGTCAGAGTGGGCGCTTGTAACGAGCGGGGTGCCAAAGGGATCAGTCCTAGGTCCGGTGCTGTTTCTGATATTTGTGAACGACATTACAGAAGGAATAGAATCCGAAGTGTCCCTGTTTGCAGATGATGTGGAGTTGATGAGAAGAATTCAATCGGAAGAGGACCAGACAGAACTACAGAGGGATCTGGACAGGCTGCAGGCCTGATCCAGCAACTGGCTCCTGGAATTCAACTCCACCAAGAAGACCACAGACGGAGTATAGTCTAGGGGGCCAGAGACTACAAACCTCACTCAAGGAAAAGGATCTTGGGGTGAGTATAACACCAGGCACATCTCCTGAGGCGCACATCAACCAAATAACTGCTGCAGCATACGGACGCCTGGCAAACCTAAGAACAGCATTCCGACATCTTAATAGGGAGTCATTCAGGACCCTGTACACTGTGTACGTTAGGCCCATACTAGAGTATGCAGCGCCAGTTTGGAACCCTTACCTAGCCAAGCATGTAAGGAAGCTAGAAAAAGTGCAGAGGTTTGCAACAAGACTAGTCCCGGAGCTAAGGGGTATGTCCTACGAGGAGAGGTTAAGGGAAATCGACCTGACGACATTGGAAGACAGGAGGGATAGAGGGGATATGATAACGACATATAAAATACTGAGAGGAATCGACAAGGTGGACAGAGACAGAATGTTCCAGAGATGGGACACAGCAACAAGGGGACACAGTTGGAAGTTGAAGACTCAGATGAATCACAGAGATGGTAGGAAATATTTCTTCAGTCAGAGAGTTGTCAGGAAGTGGAATAGTCTGGGAAGTGATGTAGTGGAGGCAGGATCCACACCTGACCAGCCGGGCTGTGGTTCGTACGTTGGACTGCGTGCGGCCAGCAGTAACAGCCTGGTTGATCAGGCTCTGGTCCAACAGGAGGCCTGGTCACGGACCGGGCCGCGGGGCGTTGACCCCTGGAATTCTCTCCAGGTAGACTCCAGGTAGACATAGCTTTAAGGATAGGTATGATAAAGCTCATGGAGCGGGTAGAGTGACCGAGTAATGGCCAGTGAAGAGGCGGGGCCAGGAGCTGTAACTCGACCCCTGCAACCACAACTAGGTGAGTACATACACATCGAGCTACGAGATGGTTATGATATAGGCCTGGAGGTCCACCTGGCCTAAGGCCTGCTTCGTTGGCCTTGGTGGAGTGTCAACGTTTCTTTATATCCCTACCTAGACCATCAGTGATTTTATTTTTCCTGAGACGTTTTAAAATCCTCATCATCTGGATATGAAGGGGAAAAATAGTCCTCAGCCCAAAATATTTTCAATGGTAAAGATTTTAAATTTGGAAAGTTCATGTTCAGCGATGGTTCTTGCACTCTAAGTCAGTTTATTCAGGTACAGGTACACATAAATACAGTTACATAGCAGCGCATGTGTAGATTACCTAGGATAACCCAAAAAGTCAGAGAAAGTGACTTATTTCCACTGCAGTCCTTGTAATATCTTATTTAAACCTTAAAAGTTAAAACAGCCAAGTAACTCAACTATATGAAAGGCAGAATATATACTAGGAATACGGTAAACCGAGTTATTTACATTAACATTAAATAGAGGATCAGATCACAGTAATAGGTACATGTATAAGCCATACCATAGAACTCTCTGACCGCGGGTTCTATCCCCACCCGTGGTATGGTTTGTTTGCAATCGTGTCATTACGATTTCGTGAGTCAGCTACATGTATGTTAGAGTTTTTTTTGTCAAGGTACTCTGCCTTGACAAAAAAACTGAAAGATAAACTGCAAATCACCCAGAACAAAATGGTAAGATTCATCCTGGACCTGGGACCAAAAGAACATGTAGACCAGGATGAATTACAACAATTGGATATGCTGAATATTGAAGACAGAGTAAAACAACTGAAGTCAAATCAAGTTTATAAAACTGCTCACAAACAGTGTCCAGAATATCTTGCTGCCAATTTTGTCAAGGCTGGGAACCAAAGCAGTCATAGTACTAGGGGGAGAGAGCACAACTTTGTAGTACCCACAGTCAGTGGCCAGGCTTCAAACACCTTTTATTGTACAGCAATAAAGAAGTGGAACAGACTGCATGCACATGTCAAAGCCAGTCATAGCATCAGCCAGTTCAAGAAGAGAGCCAAAAGGTACCTAATGAATGTAGCGATAGAAAGGGAGGAGAATGATTTTATGTTTTTTTAGCTAGATTAGATTTTGCCACCGAAGTGGCTAGTTTATTGTGCACCCATATCCATCCTGTGGAGGGTAGCGCAAGAGCATATGGATACACAAAAGGCCTAGGAACTAGGCCCCAAAAGGGTTAACAATTGTACGTATGGATTTATATTTACAGTTCACTTATCTGTTACAAGCAAATTTAGGGAATTTGCTTAGTATATCTGGTATCTTATTTTCATTAATAAGATATCCTGACATGTCAGCTAACACACATGTAAATGTAAATAACTCATTTGACCTTATTCCTAGAATATCTCCTTTATAGTATAATAGTAAGATATTATCTCCTTCATAGTATAATAATAAGGTATTAAAAGGACCCCAATGGAAATAAGTCACTATGACTTTTTTGGGTTATCCTAGGTTCTCTACACATATGCTGCTGTGTATGATAATCTATATAACTGTATTTGTGTATACCTGAATAAACTTACTTAGGTATACAAGAAGTCATTCTCCTCCCTTTCTGTAGCTACATTCATTAGGTACCTTTCGGCTCTCTTCCTGAACTGGCTTTGACATGTGCAAGCAGTCCGTTCTACTCCTTTATTGCTGTACAATAAAACGTGTTTGAAGTCTGACCACAGACTGTGGGTACAACAAAGCTGTGTTCCCTCCCCCTAGTACTATAATTGTTTTGGTTCTCAGCCTTGAAAAACTTGGCAGCAAGATATTCTGGACACTGTTTGTGAGCAATTTTATAAACGTGATTTAACTTCATTTAACTGATGACTTAAACAGTGGAATAAAAAATATTGTATTATTTCTGGTAAGGGGAATTACCAATAGACCCCGGCTGTCTTCAAGAAGG